>JAEIIM010027593.1:0-37889 GCA_018874515.1 Drosophila greeni | reverse complement strand
TGGGAGTTCCTTGATTTCCTCGGGCTGCTCTTCCTCCACCGGAACTTCTTCGACAGTGACCGTTGTTTCCGGTTCCTTGTCATCTTCCTCGACGGTTTCGATCTTGGTGACTTCTTGCTTGTCACCTTTAACTTTTTTGATTACGCGAGTTCGAATCCTTTTCTTTCGTAGGTTGCCGTCTTCAGAAACTTGTTCAATAATTTGCACGCTTTCTGGGACTTCTGTGATTTCGGTTTCACGGGTTTCTTGTTTTTGTGTTGGTGTCTTTTGTTTTGTGTGTGTTGTGTCTGTGGCTTGTTCTGTATCTGTGTAAAGAATTGTGTTTTTAGTATATTGTTTCTAATGGGTTTTGTGGCATTGCATTGTTCTGTGTAATATGTGTTTTGGGGTTGGTGGGTCGAGTGGTAGTGAAAGTAATACGCCTTTTTTGTTGAACTTTTGAAGTTATACCTAGTTTTATACTTACCCTTCTTTCTGTTTACCGTTTTAACTAAACTCTTCTTTGCAACACTCTCTAACCCAATAACATCCTGTGTCTGAATACTATCAGTGCCGTCTTTTGATATGTATGTTGCTTCTTGTGACTCAGTGATAGTGGAATGTGCTTCTTCGTGTGCGGTCGTTTTATAGTGTGCAGTTTCAGGCATCGCTTGTGGTAGGTCAGGCGTAGACTCTGATACAAATTGTGTAGTTTGTAAAGCGTTTTGAAGCCTGCCTTCGACTAGGGTTGGTTGTACTGAGTCTTTAGTATCAGGATAATATTGACTTGCTGTCGTACTGAATATGTCTAACTGTTCTGTTGTTACTGTGGTGTTGGTTTCAAAATTTACGTTTGTATTTTGCGGTAGTATATGTGCTTGATCTTGTAGTAGGTTAACTTGCTCGTGTGCGATAATTTGTTCATTGAGATACGTACTCTGTGTTGTGATTGAAGGTAACGCATGTTTTTCGTCAGCTGGAAACGATTCAGATTCCTGAATAGTTCCCTTTTCATGTAGCTCGCTAATTAAAGGTACAATTCTCACATCAGATGCTTGGACCTCGGCTTGCTCTGTAGATGGCCTTTTGGCGTTCAACAACGTGCTAACAGCTTCACAAGGAAGCTGCTCGCTGGATACAACATTCTTGTATAAAACAGTTTCTGGCTTTGCATTCATCTGCTCGGGCATGTCGGTTGGAAGAGTACCCAAAGATGGTATAACAGCCACCTCTTCTACCACCGAAACCTTGAACTCAGCGGGCACAGGTGCATCTGAAGATAGCTTTGCCTTATTAGGCACGAAATCACCATGACCCTCAATATTTTCGTAAACGTTTACTGTTGAACTTTCTGCTGGCTTTAGGATTATTTCGACTGGGCTGGGCAATGACTGGACCTGCTCATCCGGCCTAAACGCAATGTCCGGAGTTTGTTCGTATGTTAATGGCTCGGTCACATATGCAGCTTCATGAAGAGACTGACGGGTTGCAGTAGCGTTGCCTTCGGCGGGTACTTGAAGCTCATATGTTTCTTGTATGGAACTAATACCGACAACTTCTTCGGTAATTAAAGACTTCGATTCAATATTTGACATTTGAGCTGTATCACTCCGAGTTTTTACATTGGGAAGGGTATCCTCTTTCAGGAATGTCGATTGAATTGTTGTTAAATGAGCCCTGTTAATGTCATCATCCTTTAAGGGTTTCAACGAAAGAGTCTGATCTGGTACGTCTGGAATTTCCTTGGTAATTTCGTAGGCATTGACTTCAGTAACTGTTGTGTGCACATTGACTTCATTTGATTTTACTTTAGCTTGTGCAATATTACCCAGCTCAACTGGGGTTTCACTTTCTAGTTCAAGAGGTAATTGTGTTTCCACTACATGCGACTGCACAATTTTATCAGTGGGAGTTGAGCTAGCAAGGAATGTAGTAGGCTCTTGTGGTAAATCCAACCTAACCAGATCTTCAATGGGAACCACTTCAGTAATAAGCATTTCTCTCGATGTACCTTCGATAAAAGGTTTTCCAAAGTACTCCTTTTGTGTTTGAGTAAAGTACTCTTCTTTTTGCATGATAACATTATCCGATTGAACCTGAACTTTATTGGCTTCAACTGCATCAACAAACAAAAGGGAACCCTGCGAAGTAACCTGAGCAGCTTCAACTAGTGCGGAGGACTCCAAAGTCAACACATCGGATATAATGGCTCCGTGAAGTAGATCCACTGTTGGCTTGGCTTTGCTATCCATGGGTATTATTGGCAGTATAGATGACTCCTTTTGGAAAACTCGCTGTTCATGAGACTCGGGAGAGGGCTTAAACATCACATCCATGGATTCGGAAGCAGAAGTTGGGGCAACGTCTGATTTTATTAATTCTTCAGATTCTTCTATGCCGCAGACTTCACTGATAGATACTTCATGTTGTCCTCTTTCAAATGATACTTGAGCAATCTTCTCGTCCCCTTGTAACGTTGACAGATCCTGCAGTCCCTCCACAGTTTGTGTTTTTGTAGTTACAGGTAAACCAAGCCGCGAAGGTATTTCATCGGACGTCGCTACTGCATACGATTGTTCAGAACTTATATATTCCTTCTCTGTCTCAACAGTTTGCTGAAGCTCAGTTGTTTGAACCTGTCCGAGCTCATAAGTAAGTTCCGCTTTCTGTGCAGGATGCTTATCTGCTTTTTCAGCCTCCTCTGTTGCTTCATAGGAGGTGACTTCATCGACGAGCTTTGCCAGCAGGGGTTGGGTATCGTCAAGTACTTTGGCCTTTTGCTTGGGAGTAATTTCCTCGCTTAGACTTTTTTCAGACTCCAGTATACTTTGATCCCTGGCAATTATTGAATGACTTAGATTATCCTGGGTCTTGGTGGCCGTTTTTTGGTTGACCGGCATGTCCTCAAAACGTTCAGCTGTATCAAAAACTATGCTTCCGGTGACCAATGTATGTTCGTGAGGTACTACTGACCGCTGTGGCACTAATGTATCCGGCTGATCCGAGTGCTCTGATTTCGAAACCGTGTCATATATTATTGTTTCTGAGGACTTTGTTTCGTTTAAAAGATCCATTTTCCGAGACGCAAAACTGTTTCTTGCCTCGAAATTTTGTAAGTCTCCAGTAGAGAGAATTTCAGTCGTGTCTTCTGATACAGGCAAACGAAGGAGCTCTGAAGAAATGACTCTGGCCTGCTCTGACTGAATAAAGGGAACTTCAAGACCCTTTTCCAGCTCGAAAGCATCTTCCTGTCGGGTCAATGCTATGCTCGTTGTAGAGTCCAAGGCAACATTAATCAGTTGTTCACTGGGCTGCGCAACTCCTTCAAGGAGTTCCTCTCTCTCTAGTACCTCAGTCTCGCTTACACTAATCTCGTGGTAACTACTAATTGTGGGTTGACTAGTTGCCGATGGGAGTTTAGTGTCGTGTAGGTCAGAAACATGATCCAGAACTCTTGCTTCCTCCGACAGTGGAATTTTCTGTGTGAATTCATTCAATTTGGGTGTAACATTAACTTGCTGTGGAATATCATGGTCTTTTATGTCCGAAGTGCTCTCACTCGTAATTGTTGTACTTGTTTTTAAAGCTGTTGTAGTTTCGATTATCTGCACGTTGCTAACCGAGGACAGCTTGTACTCTGGTATTGTATAGTCCGTTAAGGTATCGCAAATAGTGTTTTCTTCGATCTTGGGTAGTGTGATTTCTCCTACATTGAAATGTGCCTGCTGATTTGGCTGCTCCTGGTGTTGAAGTTTCTCCAATGACTCCATATGTTGCGGTCTCAATGTGTTAGCAACTTGCAAAGGTCCACTTGTGCCAATAACAGCGCTCTGCAAAACAACTGGCTCTTCAGTCGCTAGAATTGATTCCCCCTCTAAGGTAACGCATGACCTCGTCTCCAGTGGTTGCATCAGACTAAAGTGACTCTCTGTGGTCTGCAAGGCGGGATGCACATCATCAGTGCGTCCCTCGATGCTTTCCAATGGCGCCTGCTCCGCAATATCTGTTCCGTATTGTTGCGGCATGCTTACCTCGGCAAGCACTGCACTTGGCTTGCTGGCTTCGTCTTTATTTCTTGTGGACTCCATCGGAATTATCTCAAGACCCTCGGCATAATTAAAGATATCGGTAATGGGATGGGCAGTGATAGGTTTCTCCTTTGGAAGAATATCAAGTAGCTCGGTGCTAGTCTCAGTTACTTGTACATTGGTAACCTCCAAAGGCTGTTGGTTGTCACTCAGTATTATGTTTCCGGCCTTTAATTCGGGTTGTTGGGCTGGTTGCATGGGGCCTGTGCTCTCCAATAGATCGGGCCTTGTTGCAACTCCAATTGGCATCGACTCGAATACTTTATTTGCCGCCACAAACTTGGTGTCTTCAGGAGTGATATCACTGGATGTATGGTCTGGTTGAACTTCGAACACGCTAGTTACCTTGAGCTCAGCGGTAGTAATCTTTTGTGTTGCTATCTGTGAGATCTGATCCGCTTCAGGAGACAGGATTTGTTCCTTTTCCACTGTTGTGTCTTGCTTGACCTCCAACGCAGCCTGCTCCACGAAATCCATTTTGGCATCCACAAACTGTGGGACCGGTGACAAAAATTCTTCCTCTGTGTCTATCACGTTTGGCGCCTGAATTTCGGCCACAGCTTCGCCTTCAACGATATTTACTTTTCCGATAGCTGTTTGTCGATCTTCCTCTGGCACGAAACCCAGTGAATCGAAAAGGGCCTCTTCATTGCTCTCCGCTGTTCCATAGGTCTTTGTTATGGTTCCCTTTGCTGGCTTTGTTGATTCGACCAGAGGTTCAACGAGTTCCTGTGCCATTTCTGATACGTTTGTCTCAATCGTTTCACCAATGGTCAAGGCAACAGTATGCCCCAGCGTTCCCTCTGACAGTTTCGGAATATTTATCACCCCTAAGTCCTTGGTGGTTTCTTCTTGTGAAACGGTCTCCTCAGTAGTAACATGAATTTGTGCCTGTATGTCCATAACGGCTTCCTTGGCATCAGTCTTAAAGATGGGTAAGTTTTCTTCGATTGGACTCTGAGAATCTGCAGTAACATTAAGTAAGCCCTCGGCTAGCACCAATTGCTCCATTGCTTTGATGTCAGCAGTCCGTGTCTTGGGCACCTCGCTTTCTGGCAGACTGTCAAAGGGTTCCGTTTCTTCAACTATAACTGGCACCTCCTGGGTCTTAATTGTCATGTCTGCCACACTCTTGGTCGGCTGGGTCTCCAATGGCATGGGCTGTACGCTTTCCAAGACTTCAGGAGCACTGCCACTTGCTGCCTTGTGTTCCATAACAGATGTTGTAGATGTCTCTGGCCGAGTCTCAGCGGTTGGCTGCAGTTCTACGAAGGAGTCCTCCGGTTGGCACTCGCTAATGGCAAGGCTGATATTTTGGGTTACTTGTGGCGTGACCGTCTCGCTAACTGGTCTCTCCTGGGTGACCTCCTCTCCAATGGATTCGCTGCTCATAACTTCAGTGATAATTACCTCCTCACGACTTAATATTTTTGGTTCTATGGTTTCTCCAATAGTTTTCATGGGCTTTAGCTGCGTAAAGCTCTCCAGTGTTGATTGCTGCTCTTCGCTTAGCTCATGCGACAGCAAGATGCCACCGTGTGCCTGTTGAGTGACGGTTTTTAATGGTTCTAGATCCTCGATGGCTTCTTCGACGCTGGGAGCTTCAACCAGCAAGGGTCGCGATTCTTTTATCTTGCACTGGGCCTTCACTGATTTCGGAATTTTCGACGGTTGTAGTTCCCTGGGAGCCTCTGCTGTCTCAGCCTCAGATATATCGGCAGCGTGCTTTTGCCTGATTTCAAGCTGTTCACTTAGCTTGCTTTCTTCGGGTCGGGAGAATTCTTTGTGTATGCTTGCTTCATCGAGCGCTACACTCTCCTCATTGACAGCCAATACCTTCTGGGGTAGTATGTCGTCCTGCGCCTGAGCTGAAACTGGTTTCGGGGTAGAAAGTTCTGTGGTGACTGCGACTGCAACGGATTCGACTGTGTCTTGTGATTGATTTTGCATGGGTAGTGTCTCGTATGTGGGCAGAACCTCTTCGATTTGCTCAAGAGTTTCTGCCTTCGGTGATCCCGTGCTTGTCTCATGGGCCACAGCCAGTGTTTCTCTTTGTTGGTATTTGATGGACTCGACAACCTCCTCTTCCTGATCTTGTTCTTGTTCTTGTTCTGTGTGTTTTTTATGCTTTTTAGTTTTAGTTTTCGTTTTCTTCTGCACAATTTGTTCAGCCTGAGCCTGTATCTGCACTTGTTCTTGTTGTTGTTCTTGTATTTGCACATGTTCTTGTTGTTGCTGTATGAACTGTTTTTCCACCTGAGTGGTTGCTGTTTCTGTGAATGTAATGTAATTAAACAATGACAATGTCGAGCTTTTTTTGTTGTGTTGCTATTAAAAACAATACACTAACAATGATGTCAGTCAGCTAACAGCGGAAAGCCGTGCAAGCCTCATTCGTTTAGTATCTGTGTTGCGAGCAGTAAAGCAAAATGAGTTGCACAGTAAACGATAGGTGATTCGATCTATTTACAAATGGTGTAGGCAAACAGACCGGAATTGGAGATAGACCTTACCTCTTGAGACATCAGAAAGAGTCGTCCAGTTGGGCGGGCAAGGGAGTAAAGCTCTTCTACTCTTGAAATTGAATGCATATTGCAAAAGCATTAAAGTGGGCGAAAGTCAATAATAGTTAAAGCTTATATGGTATATAGCAGCGGCAGCAAGATATGGAACTGGTTAATCAAGTAGATAAAGCTTTTAGTGGCTGTGATTAGCGGTTAATGGGTGGCTAGATTATTCGGTGGCGTCTTTTTAGAATATACACATGATTTTTGTTTGTTTTGACTTAACAAGATTTAATTGTTATATTTGTATAGACAATATTTATTATTGTTTTTGCAGTTGATTCTTTTTTATTAATATTAATTAGACGGTAGTTGAGTAGTTCGTGGGATGGTACATCGTTACTGGTGGGATTTATATAACTGGTGGAGTTTTTTTTTTGTTTGGTTTTTGTTTACAGAACATCTGTGTGTATGTTCAAACCTTCTTGGACAATTATCGTTCGTTCCTCGACAAATGTTTCCTCTGTCGGATATGGTATGAGGTTTTATTGGCCGTGTTTTGGGATTGGCACGAAAAGCGTAGGAAAGTTTTACAAGCAGAGTTACATAATAAAAAAAAAGAGATAAATATACATTTTTTAAGTATGCAAATTATAATATTTGTGTTATATTAATATAGGCTATAGCATATTAACTACAAAAGCGGCTTGCCCACTGACACTCACCTATTTTCACATGTGTGATAGCCTCGTGACTTTCGATTATTTGCGATGTCTCTACTATTCTCTAGATTTCCGTAAATCAAAGTAGATAAAAATGTTTGTAAATACTTAGGTTATATATCTGCCCAAAATAATTTTATACTGATTTCTTCAAGCTTTTTTAACCCTAGTTGAAATGCAAAAATTGAACCCCAATTAGAGAAACAAAAAAAGTAATTTAGAAAAAATTATTATCTTCATTTCAACTGTCTGCACAAAACACAAAAAGACAAACATTGAACAAAATTCAAACCTCCTTTCCGCATATTTTCCAGTCCTGGGATATGAAGTCCTCCCTAACAAACTTTCGTATGACGATCTCAATGGTGATTTCGTATGTCTGAATCATACGGATGAAGGCCTTGAAGCCAACGGTGGCCGCCAGGATGGTCTCGTCCTCGTTCGAAGACTCGCTCAGTATTTGGGAGATTAACTCTTCATGACCCTCTCGCTCAACGAGCTGCACCAGGGCCGATTGCGATTCGGGTTTCTTCAGGGATATGAATATATTCTGTTCATACATATATGTGATTTCGTAGTGATTGCAACCGTAGCGCAAGAGCAGGCCGATCGTGGCCAAATCCCGAAGAGCGGATTCACCGATTGTGCCAAACGATTCCGCCTCGATTGACTCGAGCAGCCATTGGACCTCCTCGTGGTGGGATATCACTTGAATATCCTCGATGGTAATGGTCTTCTGGCTGATTTTGGTGCGGATTATTTCCACAGTTTTCGTTATCTCTATTCTCTTGCTGGATGTGTACGTCTCTTTTCTTTCTTCCTTAACCTCAACTTCCTCCTCTTCCTTTTCCTCCTTCTCCACTTTTTCCTCAAACTCTTCTTCCTCTTCGATCTCTTCTTCGACTTCTTCGATTATCTGACTGGTGCGCTTCTCGGCATCAGCAACTTTTCGATCCTTCACCTCCATTACCTCGGAGACCTCGCTCTTTTCCACGAGAATGGATACGGGTTGCTTCACCTTGATCACATTCATGGTGGTTTCTGCTGGAACGATTCGAATCTCTGTTCTTTGCACTGACTGCTGAGACTCTGAAGCCCCTGCCGATCTCCTCACCACTGTCTTCTTTCCAGCCTTCTTTTTGAAGGTCTTGGTCTTGCTTTTTTCAACCACTTCGTCCATGGCGCTGCTTGAGGATATTTCAAACTTGGCCCGCGTCATCGTCATGCCGATCTCATTGATCAGCTTGCAGTTGTAGTAACCGCAGTCCTCGTTTGTAATTTTCAGTATTTCTAGCGTTGCTTCTTGTTCCTGCACTACCATGCGATACTTCTCGGATGCCCTAAGCTGAACGTTGTTGAAATACCATTGAATATCTATAGTCAGAGGGTTAGAAACCAAGCAGCGTCATCAGCCCCGGGAGACAAAAAACTGAAAGACAGACTCGTACAATACCTGGTATCGGGTTGCCCGCGAACTGTATCGAGAACTTTGCTGTTTCGCCTAAGGCAGCACGGCAGTCACGCATTTCGTTTAGTAGTGATGGCGAGCATTTAGCAGCTATAAGCACAGAGATGCATAATATCTATGGATTAGAGTCTACCCGGAAAATCTAAAAGCGTTGGTTCGTGTGCGTTTCGTGTACTTACACAGACTAACATAAACGGTTTTCTTTTGGATATATATATTTGTCTGTTTGATTTTGATTATGTTAATGTGAGTATAGAGCTATGAATATAGTAAACAGAAACACTTAAACAAGTTTTTATTACATGCTAAATCGGATTGGATTATTAGACGATTTAAAGAGTTGAGCAAGCAGCGTTCTGGGAATGTTATATAATTTCTTTGGATTGGATTGAACACTTTCTCTTTGTATAATAACATGGGGTTAGTTGAAATTTTGAATAATTGTGAATCGAATACAACCAATTACTTGCAGATGAGATACTGATATTGATACTGTAAGAGATACATTTGATACACGTACGATATATAATTTTAAATGTATACTAAAAGTTCTATTATATTGGCGTTTACTTTTTGGAAAATTTCACTTATTAGGAGTGGGGGTTTTTTGGTTTTTTTTGGGGGGTTGGGTAGGGGCAAGCCTTAGAGCTGTAGGGGACCAAGACAATCACAAAGCCATAGTTTTTTTTTGGTTTTATTTCAAGGGAAATGTACTTCACAGGTTGTTGTTTGTACGATACAAAGTACTATACATGGACAAATACAAAATAGAGACAGACAATAGAAGAAGAAGACGGGAGACAGAGGACAGAGAGACTTTGTGAATTGTTGTACTTAGTTTTGTGGTTTAAGACAATGGCACAGAAGACATTTGTGTGTTGGTAACACGAAATTAAAACACATATACACATAACAGTGGTAAAACAGAGCTGGCATTAGTGAGGATACATACCTTTGAGCGCCACCTGCATTTCCTCCATGTGAGTCACCCATTCCGGCTTGCGGTAATCCTTCGATCCAACGATGCCTTTACGTATACGGATGGGAAGTAATAAATGAAATCATTATTATATTTGATTACGCAAAAAGTAACACCAAAAATGTCTTTGAAATTCAACTAGTTGTCCTTAAACTAATAACGTGTGTGCCCTTCTGTAAGTTTTCGTGTACTGTTCAAAGTAGAGTGTAAGTGGAATTTGGGTTGTAATCATTACAATGTCTTGTAATTTCGTTTGGGTAAGGGTTGGGAAAGGGGAGGGATTTTTATTTAATAGGCAGCTGCAAGACCTGAAAAAGAATTTCACTAACAAAGCCAAATAACAGTTGATTTATATTAAAGAGTGCACTATGGGAGGGATAAACCATAATAGTACCTTCGACCGCAAAGAGAGTCGTTGTCACTGCCACACCCAGTGGATTGTACGCCTCAAAGCTTATTGTACCCAAATCATCGGGATAGACGTGATTAATGACCAACACTGAGGTGCCGTCGTCGAAATTTTCGATCTGATATTCCTCGGAAGCGAATATCTGCTCGTCGTCGCGCAGCCATTTGACCTTCGGTTTTGGTTTTCCAACGACCTTAACCTCCAGCTTCGCTTGCTCGCCCTCTTTGGGCTCGATTTTTTCTGGTAGCTTTTTAATAATTTTCGGTGCTTGTTCGTCGATTGAGAGAGTCTAGAATGGTTTGCGTTATAACATTTTGAATTAGCATGGCATATCCTTGGTTTGAGTACACATGAACAACAAAAGGGCTTACTCTATCAAGTAGATCCTCCTCAGATCCTGTGAGTCCAGTGATTTCAGAATCGGGGATATATTCAAATGCTAAAAAATACACATTCGAAAGCATTATCAATATAAGCGTGTCTCCACACCGAATTTCGTTGCAACGAACTCAAAAAACGGAAGATTATGTACAAAAGGAAATGGTCAATGAGGTGACCGGAAAAATAGAGGGAAATTATTTATTGGATTTGATAGACAGGTAAGACTCTCAAAATGGTAGAATCACATGCAGGCTATCTCTAAGCCAGTTAGTACAAAAGGTAATCAAAGAACTCATTTGTCAGGTGGGGGATAGTGTAGTTATTGGAAAACCTATCTAGGTGTGGGATGCATGTAGTGTGTAGAGTGGCACTACTTTCATCTGGTTAACTAGTTAACTACCGATAGATACCATCACAAGTACCTTGAATTTTAACGTTTGTCTTGGTCACGCTCTTGCCAATCTTGTTCGTGGCCACGCACTCGTATTGGCCCTGGTTCTCGGGGAAAACTTCCGTAATCTGCAGCTGGCAATTGCCTTGCAAGTCTTGCGATATCGTAGTTTCCTTGTTCTCGACGATCTTCTCCTCATTATGATACCACTCCACTTTGGGCGTGGGTTTGCCTGTAACTTGGCAGGTCAGCAGCAATGCCTCGCCATCCATAACCTCTACGGGCTTAATAAGTTCTTCGATGAATCGCGGCGATTCAAACTCTACTACCTCCTCCTGGGGCAGGGCCTCAATTAGGTTGACGGTGGCTGTTGACGTCACCGAACCACCGACGTTCTCGGCCCGGCATGTGAAGGGCCCGGTGAATTTCTTCTGGAAGTCCTCAATCAGCAACGTTGACTTGTTCGCTTGGCTCACGATGCGCACTTCGTTGGAGCTCTTGATGGGCTCATTGTGCACAAACCACTGGAAGGACGATAATGGCTCCGACTCCACAACAGCTTCGATAATGGCCACTTCGTGTTCGCCAAAGTATTTGGGTTCCAGGGGCTGAATGAATCTTGGCGGCTTAATTTGCTCATCGGGCTTTTGATCTGAGACTACTACGGATCCTGATGACTTTGCCTCTCCCGCCTTGTTCTTGGCCCAGACCTCATATTTGCCAGTGCGCTTGCGCGTCATATTGATCACCTTAATTGTGGTTGTCGTCTCAGTGGTCTCTATGATGATCTCCTCATTCTCGATAACCTCTCGGCCATTTCGCATCCATTTGACCTCTGGCCTGGGCAGGCCATCGTACTTGGCCTCGAAGAATAGAGTACCTCCAGTCGGTACAACTACTGCATTCAGCGGGGTCACCGTGGGTGCCTTCAGTATTTCCTTGGGCACTTCATCCACTCGACTCATGATATTGGCGTTGCCGATGGCGCGACCAAACTGATTCTGGGCCTGCACGGAGTAGACAACTGCCTCGTTGGGAGTGGGATTTATCACCTCGAGAGCCACATCGCCGGTCTTTTCGTCGTAGAACATTTGCACGGTCTCGCTGGGAATGACTTCCTCTATACCTCTGTACCATTTAACCTGAGGGTTTGGTTTGCCTGCCACTTGACAGGTTACCGTAACCTTAAGCCGCTCGGGCTGCTTTTCCTCAGTGAACTCTATCTTAAGTGGTTTGGTAAACTGTGGGGCAACTCCTTGTTCTTTTTCTGTATTCAATGTGAATAAGGGATATTTAAGAATATTGTGTGTTCTGGTGTTTGGAAAGGGAAATTATATACAACAGGTCTGGGAGGACGGGGAAAATTAAGTTTAAGAGACTGCATTTTTGTAGTCTCAAAATACATTGAAAAAAAAGACGAAGATGGGTTTAAACCACATATTATACTTAGATTGCACTTACCTAAAATAATGTTGGTACGACTTGTTGCCACTCCAGCCTCGTTCTTGGCCTCACATGTGTAGACGCCCACATCGCTGGGTGTGACCTTGGCAATCTTCAGTTGGGCCACCTGCTCGACGACGGTGATCTCGTACTTCTCCGAAGCGAACAACAGGATGTCGTTGAAGTACCAGTTGATTTCGGGGAAGGGAACACCCTCCACCTTGCACTCGAGAACCGTAGGCTCCTCGGGAACACATTGGCGGGGACGAAGCTTCTCGGTAATCCTCGGAGGCTTGATCTCCTTCTTCTTCTTCTTTACCAACTTGCGCTCCTGACCAATCACCTCGGAGGTGGTCGTCTCCTGCTGGTTTTGCGTGAGCTGCTGGTCCTCGATGAGCTCCTCGTCAGCCACCTTATCGATGCCCTCCTGGATACGCTTCTGCGTAATCAGTTCCAGCTCCGGCAGCGGTTGGCTGTCGTCCAGTACCACTCGACGCTTCTCCTTCTTGATGATATTCGAGGTGACCTTCATCTCGAGATCACGTCGGACGTCCTCCACATCCAGCTCGATGAGCTGCTCAGTCGTGATGAATTGAGGTCTTGTGTCTTCAGTCTTCTTGAGTAGGGTAATAGTCTTTTGTGAGATCTCCTGGGATATTTCGTCCACCTTTTCGATTTCAGCAATTGCAGCTTCCAGCAGCTGGGGCTGTCCCTCCACAGAGGCCTGTTTAAGGCGTTTCGTGCGCTTCTTGTGCGCTTTCTGCTTAGCCTCCGGTGTCTCTTCGGTGGTCACAACTTCTTCTTCCGGCAATACATCTTCAGACACTGCCACCACCTTATCATCGTCCACGGGCAGCTCTTCCACTTCATCTTCCTCTGCGATGGGTTCATCAAATGGCTCGGCCACTTCTTCGGACACCTCATCCACGGAAGGTGTGGCCTTCTTCAGCTTGGGCTTCTTCTTCTTCTCCTTCTTGGCCTTAGGCTCCTTGGGCTGTTTGTCCTCGGGCAGCTTAAGAGGTTCCAGTTCGAGCTCCTCCTCTTCGCTTTTCGGCTTTTCTTCGGGCACAAGTTGTGGGCCGGGTATAGCCTTTTCTGGCTTTTGCGGTTCTTCTACTGGTTTCGATGGAATTGGCTTAAGCTGGACTTCCTCAGGCTGTTCCGCGGCCAATGGACGCCGTTTTCCTGTTGGCCATTTCTTTTCCTCTAGGACGTCTTCGACCGGCTTCTTCTTTTCACCTCGTTTCCACGGCACTTGTGGTTGCTCTTCCTCCGGCTTTGGCTCCTTAACAATATCGATGTGCTCTGCCTCCTCCAATTGTGTGGGCTCAGCATCAGGAATTTCGGGCAAATCTTCTTGCTTTGGTTTCTTCACCTTCTTGGTCTTACGCTTCTCCTCCTGCACGATTTCTTGCTCCGTTTTCTCGACGTGCTGCAAGTCGACAGCCTCCAGCGTTACCTCCTCGGGCTTGATGGAGGTGCGCTGCGTTGGCTTCAGGCGCACTTCCTCGATGGTCGCCTCTTCGGAAAGCTGCTTCTTTGGTCGAGTAACCCGTTTAAGGGCAACCTCTTCAACCTTCTCAATGATTTCCTGTTTCTGCGGCTTTGGCTTTGGAGACGTTTTTTGTTCGGGTGTCGCTTCCTCTTCAGGTTGTTCTTCCACAGGTTCTTCGACAGGTTGCTCCTCTTCCGGCTGTACTTCTTCCTCCTCTTCAACATCCTCGACTGGCTCTTCGACTGCCTCTTCTGTGTCACTCTTTGCCTTGGGCTTCTTCTTCTTGACACGTTTCTTTGTCACGTCCACTATTTGGTCCACAGTGGTAATAATTTGCTCCTTAACCTCAAATTCGGTTTCTGGTGTTTCCGGCTGAGTTGTTTCCGAGACAAGGGCAGTCTTCTTTAATGGCTTCAAGGTGACCTCCTCCAGTTGTTCCTTCTCGGGCAGGGGCCGTTGTTTTCTTGGAGCAGGTTTGAGGGTAACCTTCTCGACTTGCTCAACCTCCTGGGCTTGAGGAGCAGGCTTGGGCTTCTTGGGTTCCTCGGCGACGGATTCTTGAATTTCTTCGATCTCCTCGATTTGCGGCTCTTCAATCTCTTCGGGCTGCTCTTCGGTGTCATCTTCAACCTTTTTCTTAGGTTTCTTTACCTTCTTCACCTTGCGCTTTTCCTCAACAACCTCTTCCTGTTCCTCGATAACTTCCTCTTCTTGAGGAACCTCCTCTTCCGGTTGGCCTTCCTCCACAATCTTCTTGGGCTTCTTCACCTTTTTCACCTTGCGCTTTTCTTCAACGACTTCTTCTTGTTCTTCAGTAACCTCTACCTGCTCCTCTGGGACCTCCTCTTCAGGCTGTTCCAGTTCCTCGACATCAGTCTTTTCAATGATTGGCTTGGGCTTCTTAACCTTCTTGACTTTTTTCTTCTCTTCAACAACGTCTTGTTGCTCTTCCACAATCGTGTCCAGCTCTTCAATAACCTCTTCTTCAGGAATTTCCTCTTCTGGCTGTTCTTCCTCTGCCTCAGTCTTTTCGACAATGGCCTTTGGCTTCTTAACGTTTTTGACCTTTCGTTTCTCCTCAATTATTTCCTTCTGTTCTTCGACTATTTCTTCTTGCTCTTCAATCACCTCTTCTTCGGGTTGTTCTTCCTCGGGTTGTTCTTCTTCGGTTACCTGCGTAGTCGGCTTTGGTTTCTTTGTTTTCTTAACCTTGCGCTTTTCTTCAACGATTTCCACCTGTTCCTCGACAATTTGTTCCTGAGGAAGTTCCTCTTCTTCAGGGATGTCTTCTGTGGGTTGCTCCTCAACAGCCTCCTCAGAAACAGTTTCCGTTGGTTTCGGCTTCTTGGTCTTCTTGATTTTACGCTTTTCTTCGACAATGACCTGCTCTTCCTCCACAACTCTCTCGATTTGCGCATCGACCTCATCGGGATGCACTTCTTCTACGGGCTCTGGCTTCGGAGCCTTCTTCTTGCCGCGTTGCCAAAGGACAGGCTCAGGCTTCTCCTCCATCTTGGGCTCTTCGGGCAGCACATCGACCGCTTCTTCGTAGGTCTTTGTTGGCGCCTCTTCGACCTTCTCTTCGACAACCTGTTGTGGCTGCGGCTTCTTCTTTTTTCCGCGTTCCCACATAACTGGCTCTGGTTGAGGTTCTACCTTGGCTACCTCTTCCTCCAGAGTGTCCTGGGCAACCTCAAGTGTCTTGGGCGCTTCCTGGACAACTTGCTGTTGTGGCTTCTTCTTGCCACGCTCCCACAAAACAGGCTGAGGTTGTGGTTCAGTGGCCTTAGGAACCTCCTCTTCCAAGGTGTCAACGGCAACCTCGAGCGTCTTGGGAATCTCAGGAACTTGTTGCTCGGGTTGTTGGGGCTTTTTCTTGCCGCGTTCCCACAGGACAGGTTGTGGTTGTTCCTGCACTTGGGGTACAGTTTCTTCAGGCAGTTCGTCAGTGGCCTCTTCGTAAGTTTTCAAGGCCGTCTGCTCAACGGCTTCTTGTACGGTTCTGGTAGTCTTCAGTGGCTTCAGTTGGAACTCTTCAGCCTTTTGCACTTCCTTGGGGCGTTGTCGGGGCGTTGGTTTCAAAGAAACTTGCTCGACCTTCTGCTCTGGCTCCCTTGGGGGAATCACCCGACGAACAGCTGTCTTTTTGGTCTCCTCAACGATTTGTTGCTCAACGACTTGAGAGGTTTGCACCACTTCCTGAGATGTGATGGACTGCTCCTGGACCACCTTCTTCTTGCCGCGCTCCCACATGACAGGCACCTGTTCGGGCTGTTGAACGGGACTGGGTTCCTCCAGCACATCGTGTGCCTCTTCGTAGGTCTGCTGAGGCTGGGGCTGTGGCTTTTTCTTTCCCCTCTCCCACATCACGGGCACCGGTTGGGGCTGTTGAACCGGCACGGGCTCCACCAGCTCGTCGTGCATTTCCTCGTATGTCCTTGGCTTTTCCACATATTCTTCCTGAGCAGGCGCTGGCTGGGGCTGGAAGGCTTGAGGCTGCTCGGGCTTCTTCCTACCACGCTCCCACATGACACCTTCTTGCTGCAGCAGTTGCTGCTGTTGCGTGTCCTGACGCTCCTGCAGGTGAAGCAAGGAGGAATCTTCCACCTGAACGAACTTTTGAGGCTCTCGCGGCTGGCGCCAGTTAAAGGCCTCGTGCTGGGTGCGCTGGTTGATCATCTTTTGGTGCTCGTACTGCTCCAGGCTCATCATCTGGGAGTCTTCGACCTGGACAAACTGCTGGCGCTGAGCTTCCTCGATGAGGCTCTGCTGCTGGATCAACTTTTGTCTCTCTGTGGTCTGTGAGATGACCGTATCCTCAACTGATGTCAGGGGTTGCAGCTGGGGTCGCTGCTGCTGTTGGCGCCAGTTGACCGCCTGCTGTTCACGCAGCAGTCTCTGGGCCTCCAGTTTCTCGCGCTCCGAGACATGCATTATGTTCACATCCTCGGTGGTAATGAACTGCTGCTTGTAGATATTGGATTGATCTTCGTACTGCTGCAGCTCATCGCGTCGCATCACCTTGGAGATCGAACCCTTCGAGCTCTCATCAATGGTCATGATGACGGTGTCATCAGCAGTTCCCATTTGGAACTCCTCGGCGATGGCCTGCTGGGCCTGCAAGTGACGCAGCTCGACTTCTTCGATCTTGAACTTGTCAATCTGCTTGGTCACCCTCTGCACGCTCTTGAGCTGCTGGCGCATCTCCTTCCAGGGTATCAAATCCTTGTTATTTTGCTGCTGTGTAATGAGCTTATCGATCTGGTCGGTCATCTCCATGATCTCGACACTCTCCATGCTCTTCAGCCGCTGGATCTCCTTGGTGCGCTGCACCTGCTCCACTTGGGCCTGTTGCGGCAACTGCTCGTCCGTTTCAATTTGACCCTCGAGGGGACGCAAGTAGACCTCATCCAAATCGAATTTGTTCAGTTGTTGCTGCACACTCTCCACTGCCTTTAGCTTTTCACGCATTGTGATCCAAGGAACCGCCTCCTTCTCGGTCTTGCCGGCAATGATCTGCTCTAGAGTAGCGCCCAAGCTCATAATGCCCTGATCTCGTTCAGTCTTGATTGACTTGAGGACAACCGTAGCTGCCTCCAACTTGGGCGTGGGCTTCTTCTTCTCAATGGGTGTAGCCTTCAAGCTGATGGTCTCCTCGGTCCAGGACTTGACCGGCTCGGGCTTGAAGCCCGGCAGGAAGACACCCTTGTCCAGGGAGCGTCCACGATTGGGACGTGATGACTTGCGCCACGGTATGATGTTTGTTGGTGGCTGCAAGGACTTGCTGCGCACTTTGGGTTTCTTATTGCGTGACCTACCCTGATGCTGGACCTGCCCGTTGACGCCCAGGAATTGACCAAACTGCTGGCCGGGTTGCTGGCCAGGTTGGTAAGCACGGGGCGACTCGGGGGCACTGTCTTCACGGCCAGATGAAGAGGACTCATCCTCGGCGGAATCAATCGTTCTCAATTGAAAGGCCGAGATGCGTCGTTCTAAAGAAGGGGGGATCAAGGGAAGATACCATTTAGTATATCCATCAAAAGGAAGATAGATAGCTAAATACATCCAGAGTTCGAAGGGGGAGACAAATTTCGAGCTATAAATTACTTACCTTTGTTTGCTTTCTTAACTTTCCTTGCTTTCTTTTCGTGCAACGTATATCATTTTATGTATTGGCTTGGGCAAACATTAAACATGAAAATTTATAAATGAATTATGCTTAACAAGTGCAACATGGCAATCCATAAGCTATTAATCCCAAACTTATGAAGTTATCGATCTTGGTCGGTAATATTCAAAACAAAATGTTAGTCAAGAAGGGGCTTTGGCTTCTCTTGGATAAGGCATTTCTTGAACAAGGGATCTCAATCCATAATTTAACATCAATTGACTCATTCTCGCTAATTTAGTGGCCACTTACCTGCTCGCCCACCCAGCGAAGCAAATCATAATTTGCGCCTGTACAAGAACTAAAAATAGTTCATAATTCTTTGGCATATGCGAACAATGAACTTGAATAATTAAAATTCGTAAGAATGTATGGTCGAACATGATAAATAAATAAGGCTGCTTCAGACTCTAGAAGATGGAAACTCAAAACCTTCCAATCCACAGCACAAATTAAATTTTTGCTCGGCTGACAGCTCATCGGCGTTGACCGTGAAAAAAACATAAATGGGATCGGGCCCTAGGTCAGTACATATTTTTGATAATTGGCATTGATAAAAATAGGTGCGTATAGTCAGTGGCCTGAGGTGGCGGTTTATCTACGACTCGTGATTCACTAATCGGGTGTGACGAGTCCACTTTGCTGATGATTTAAATTGCATTAACCTGCACCTAAATCTGGCACATTGACATGACAGCAATTGAGCAAGTCGCGGCGCATGGTGACATTCGTTTGACTTCGGATCATCATCATCATTATGCGGTTGAGGGGAAGGGAAGGATTGCGGCCAGGCAAGTGTACAATTGAGAGCGAAACAATTCAAATGCCTGTGTATACATTAAGGCCGAAAATAGATATCTGATTAGTGGCGGCTACGTCACCAGGTGGGGCTGAGTTCGAGGCGGCAGCAGCAGCAATGGCAGCAGCACAACCCCCGGCAGATTTATGGGCGGGGTGTGTCTGCTTCGATATTTTCGGTGCCCATACAGCCGCAGAGGCAGCGCAGAGCGCAGTGAGGCGCACTCCAACGGGCACAGTCGGATGTAGAGAACAGAACAGATCAGGAGGTAGACCGGCACACTTCCCCGGTTGGTGGACGGGGCGTATACTCAATGCTCTGTCAAGTGCATCACCTACCTGTACCTTAACCTGTGGCTGCAGTTTCTGATGACATTCGGCTGGCGGGTGGCAAGCAACAGCGGTGCAGTGACAGCGGTAGCAGCAACAAGGAGCATTTCGCAGGAGCAGTTATCAAAAACAAATTTCCAATTGTTATGCACTTTGCTTGGATTTATTTATAGACGCGATATTGGTTTTAAGTATTAAATACATGAGAGATACAATTAAACAACAAAAGAAAAAGAGAGTGTACGCGAGTGAGTGTGTGTGTATATAAATGGAAAGAAATCAATCAAAGTTCAAAGTAATCGTAAAAGGTAATCGAACACTAAAAACACACAGATCAATCGGGAAGAACGTATTGAGTAAACATAAACATAAATCAAAGGACTGGAAGATATATATATAATCGGAAATCGTATCTAGATACAGTAGATAAAACTTAAAACGAAAGTCGCATGAGTTTTTATGATTAATTTTTTAGTAAAGCTTCTTCTCGTCAATAAGGAGGAAAAAACATGAACGGCACAAGCGGCAAAAACTTTAATCGATTTAGACAAAATTTAGATTCCTTTTGTATGTTTTTCTTTTTTGTACACAAAATGGATGATTGGTAGTGAACGAGAACGAGAGAGAGATAGTGTGTGTGACAAACATAATGGTAACGAAACGAATTAGTAAAAAGCGGTAATAAAAAATGAATAATAAAATCTCATGCAACATCACTACAAAATAAATAAAGTTTGATTAAATTAAATTCAATATAAGTAAACAATACAAGTTCTCCATCGTCATCATCATCATCATCATCATCGTGATCATCCTATCATCGTCGCTAACATCAACATCATCGATGGACATTTAGGTTCATCCGGGACAAGATTCGGTTCTGAGTTATTGGTAAAAGTCTGATCACAAGGTAGTAGTATTTTAAAGCCATCCTAGCGAACCCTTTCTAACATGGATTTCTATTTCAGGCCGAAACGAGGACTACAGAGGCTAGAGCATCGCTTGGAAACAAACAACCTGACTGACATCTATAAATATAAAACTATCTGAGAACATGAATCATCTTTGAGACCCGCGGCTCGATGACTGAACAGCCGTAACTGATTAATCTAATTAAATTCGTTTCTGCACCATAAACAGAATCATCAATTCATGTTCTTGCTGTCTAATGACCAACCGTATGAGTTGGCCCCGACTAAGATCGGTATATATCTCTCATCTCTGATCCTGATCCACCTTATAGACAGTCGCAGCAAGAACAACAACAACAGCTAGCAGGTAATTTATCATTGTATTTTTTTTGTCTAGAACTACAAAAATCCCCGTAATACACCTAAGCTGAAATATATATATATATTATTTTTTTCGGTTCTGGTGTTTTCGTTTTATTGAAAAGAAAAGAAAAATTGAAATAAATTTCAAGATTTTACTTGAGAAAATACATAAATGCTTTTCATTGTAGCCGAAAGAAAACCAGAAATCCAGACAGCACCGCCTGACTAAAAATAGCGTAACGGATTTTTTAACGCTAATCTATTGGAAATTAGTTCTCGAAAGCAAAACATTCTCCAAAAAGAAATTGAAAATAGAACACATATGTCTATACTCTATCTATATCCCTGGGTAGGGTGGAAGCAGATTTGGCTGGCAGCTGAAAGCCCATGGCTGAATGGCTTTCGATATTTTCAGTTCGTGCTGTGGTCTCTACGGGCTGCTCTAGTTTTTGCGCACGTTCTACCTATGGGTGGTGTGTGTGTATCTGGCAGATACAAGATACTCTACTCGCACCGTGCTGCCGCCTGGCGGTGTGCTCTGTGTGTGCGCTAGATGTGTCATCCATAATATTTTATGCTAATATTCAAATGAAAAATAAAACTTTCACGCTCGAGCGGAGGCGGGACAAATGTGCGTTTTGCACACGGCCCCAGAACTATCCTACTCATTATATATCTTTCTATATACCTATATATTATTTGCGGACGGGCACTGAAAATTATTATGTATTCCTAAAGTGGCCTGCTTAGCGCGCTACATAGGCTGCTGCTGCCTCTGCCTTATTTATAACTCAACTCAAGGGGCTACAGATCTCGCTCTCTATATATATTCCTATATTTTTGAGTCATTTCCACGCTTTCACTCGAATAATTTTCACTAGCAATTGTTGTTGCTCCTGCTGCTGTTGTCTTGGCCATGCCAGAAGAAGAAAAATGGTCTATAAATATTTATGTTGCAAAACACTTGTAATTATTTTTATTATTTTTCAATTCAAATTGCTTTAATTTTTTTGTTGTTTTTTTTTCTCTGGTTACTTTTTTCGTGTTAGACATCTTTAAATTAAATAGTTTTGGGTTGCATTTCCTTTGCTGTTGCTCACATTTTGCAATATATATGGTTAGTAGAAAATAACTCGTTCGTTTGATAGTTTAGAAAAAAATCCTTGTTGAAAGTTTCGACAGGTTCGCTTTAAAATATTCCTCTCTCACTCAAACTTTTACGACTAGTTGATCATATATATTATAGGTAGGTAGTTGGGGCTAGTAGTAGTAACTGTTTGTAATACGTCAGTAACTCGGGGATTCGTTGCGTCAGTATTGGTACCCTTAAAGGTCGTTGTTCTTGAATTAATTTTCTCTTTTTTTTCGGTTTTTCAGTTTTTGTTTTTTGTTTTTTTGAGCATTCTTTGGAGTTGTTTTGTTGATGTTGGTTGGTTGGTTGGTTTGAACACGGTTCGCTTACGTTTGGTTTTGCCTAGTTTTTCGAACTCTGGGTTTCGGTTTTGGCTTAGCTTTTAGTTTAATCCTTACTTTTAACAGTCAGTTTGGCTGAGGACTCGACCTGGCCGGTGGACGACGTCACGCGTACAGTAAAGATGCCCGAATCCTCCTCGTAGGTGGTGCCAATCAGGAGCACTGCGCTGTTGCCATCGAAGATCATCTGCAAGGATTACCAAGGATAGTCAGTTAGTTAGGTTAAGTTAGGTAAAAAGATTACTATCTACTTTCACTCTACCCCCCATATTTTTCCAAGTTACTTTCAACCCACCTGGAAATCGGGTGTCTCGGGGATCAGCTGACCCTCGCGGAACCACTGCACGCTGGTGGCTTTCACCTTGCCAGTCACCGTCGTCTTAAACTGGGCTGGCATGCCCTCGGTAACGGAGACATCCTTGAGGGCGGTGATGGTAGGCGGGGCGTCAAGGTTCTCTATGGGACGGACCTTCAGCTGGGCGCTGGTCTGAATGCTGCCCAGCTTGTTTTCGGCAACGCACTTGTAGGTTCCCTCGTCCTCGGGGAAGGCCTCCGAGATGATCAGCTGGTAGTACTCGCCCTGGCGACTCATCTGGAAGTAGCGCGATGGCTTCACAAAGTTCTCGCCACGCATCCAGCGAGCGGTGGGAGTGGGCTTGCCGTCCACGCGGCAGCGGAAGATGACCTTGCTGCCCTCCTCCACCGATTGGCTCTTCAGCTGCTCCACGATGTGGGGCGCCTTCTCGCTGCCCGGAGTGGTGGGCTTGTCCGGCTTGCTGGGCGATTGAACGATGCAATCGCCATCGCAGCGAGCCTCGCCAGCGGCATTGACAGCCACACACTCGTAACGACCAGAATCCTCAGCGAAGGGCTCAATAATGAGCAGCGTGTGCACGCCATCCTCCTCCAGCATCTTGAACTTGATGCTCGGCTGGATCTTCATGCCGTTCTTCAGCCAGTAGACGTCGAAGGGCCGGGTGCCAGTGACCTTGGCATCGAAGCGGGCCAACTGTCCGGTGGCCACGGTGGTGCTCTGGATCGTGTTCACAAAGCTTGGCGGCTGAATGCCTCCCTTGCCGGCGCGACGACGTTCCTCGACCACCAGATTGGCACTGCACTTGGCGGTGCCTCCTCGGTTCTCGGCCACGCAGGAGAACACGGCCGAATCCTCGACGAACACCTGGCGGATGATCAGAATAGACTTGCCACTGAAGGTGTGGATCTGCAGATCCGGCGAGTTCTGAATGGGGAAGCTCTCGCGGTACCATTTCACCGTGGGATTGGGCTCTCCATCGAATTCCACCTCGAACTTGGCCTGGTCGTTCTCAAAGACGCGGCAGGGCTGGATCTTCTTGGTGAAGACGGGAGCCTTGGCAGGCTTGACGGGTCCCTTGACCACGCGCTCCTGAATGGTGCCCTTGTGCTCCACCTCGGTGGTCTCGGTGGCGGTGATCTTCCGGGTGATCTCAAGGTCTCCCTGGATCTCCTTCTGCACCTGCTGTTGCTTATTCATGTGCACCTCGCGGCCATGGACGGAGGACTCCGAGGGCTCAGCTGTACCCTTGGGTGGGGCAGGCTTTACCTGAGTGGTGCTGGTCTTCTCTTGACTAGAGTGAAGAGAAGGTAAGACTTCTTTGGTTACTTCTGAGAGGGAAATAATGTTAAGCTTCCCAAGAAACTCGGATACTTACAGATTCTCTTCGTAGGACTGGGCCATGCCCTTGGACTGGGAGCTGCTCACCACCTTCTCGCCGGGTATGGCGTACTGGTGATTGTCCTTGCGCAGGTTGGTCTCCTTCAGCAGCTGCTCGGTTTCCAGGACCTGCAGCTTGTTGTAGTAGTCCTCGCTCTTCTTGGCCTTGACGTTCTGCTGCCAGTCTGGCGTCGGCGGCTTGTAGTGCTTCGGCTTCAGATGCTCGACGCCCTTCAGGGTGTGGGTGCCCTGCTCGGACTGCACCTGCTTACGCTCGTCGAATACCTTCTCCAGTTCGTTCTCCTGCCGCTCCTTCTGATAGGCGGCTAGTTCGTAGTCGTACCAGGCTAAACATGGAGGGATTCATGGTGTTATTTATTGTAAAAACTGGTGTAACTAGACAGTTAGATTCGATTAAACTATGGGTCAATTTCATGCAAATTTTAGGATGATATAGAAGAGTTAAAAAGGAAATCATCGTGCCATAAGATTTAAAAGTTTAGTTACAAATAGTTGACTTAGTGGAAATTATGATTAAAGGTTAAGATTTCGGGGGTTTCCACAGAGAGGTTCACTGGCTCCTTTGGTTTCTATATTTTTGGGACGGATAGCAAATGAGTATAGACAGAGAGAGAGGGGGGCAATGATCAGCTGGATGATAACCACAGTTTAGAACAGACGGAAAGTGCACACGCAAAACTACGGTTTAACCATATTACCCCAGGTCCGGCCATACTTATGGAGTCCCTCTCCTTGGCTTCCTCTGCACGATTTCCTCTTCCGAAGTCTCTCGCGCTGACTGAAGTACTATAATTGGGACTTTTGGGGACTTGGGAAGCATTTTTGTTTCTTGGGGATTTCGGGTAACTTTGTGCTTTGTTTTTATTCTAATTGGAATGTAAACTTGGGTGCTACTGCTACGTAAACTTTTGTGGCATGTTGTATGTCGGTATGTATATATTTACAATGAGTTTCTTGTTGTGATATAGCATGTGGTGTCCTTGTTTAGTTTGGTCAGCTAAAGTCTACATTTGCATTTGAAAATTGTTAACGTTCTAATAGCTTTTGTTATATCAGTAGTAGTTTCCAGAGTTTCTGGACTATCCTTTGGGTTTAACTTACGGCGTGGAGAGTTCTTCAGAACATTACGGTAGTCGTCGGAACGGGCAACCACCTTCAGCTCGGTGGTGGCAATAGATTCGCCCACAGAATTGCGGGCAATCACTTCCACCTTGCCGGTATCATACTGACGTGTCTTCGGTACATCCAGATGGAACATGCCATCGTTGGTCAGCTTGTAGCGAGAGCCCTGAAATGAGATACTCTTAGCAGGCAGATCTTTGAGTTTTTACCAATTAGGGACTTACGTGCACAACGGTATGGCCATTGATCAACCACATCACCCTGGGACGTGGGTGTCCAGTGACACGGACACAGAAGCGGGCTGGATCGCCCTCCTCCACAACCTGGGGCTCAAGTTTGCTCACAAAGACCGGCTTGGTTCTGGGCTTGGCATCGGGATCAACCTCCTCGGGTACTCTGAAAATGAGAAAGATTCGAAATAATAATCAACCCAAAAAGAATAGGTAATTACTGATACTTACACCTGCCATGAGGCTTCCATTTCGCGGATGCGGTCAATGCTCTGCATGTGAGCGGGCAGCTGCGAATCGTAGACAATACCAGGCTTTCCAGAAACCTTGATAATGGCACGAGTCTCATCCATGCCGTACAAGTTGGTGGCACGGCAAACATACTCTCCACTGTCCTCGGGATAAACCCAACCAAAGTTCATGGCCACATAACCGAAATCGTAAATAGGCTGGAAACGGTTCTCTGCAGGAACAGAAACTCGTCAGGGAACTTCTTTTTTTTAAGATAAAAGTTGGAAAACTTACTGTACAGCAGGGGCTTGCCGTTGAAGAACCACTCGACCTTCATGTTGGGATCACCCACAGGCGCCAGCTGGCACTCGAACTTGGTCACAGCCATCTCGGTAAGAGTAAGCTGTTCCTTAATTTGGGTAACAAAGCGAGGAGGCTGCTTGCGATCGGGATCGAACAGATCGTCTTCGGTCAAATGGACCTCGGAGGTGTACTTCTTAATGGTGGCCTCCATTTGGGTCAGAGTCTCTGAGCGCTTCATGCCGCGAGGCACTTGGTTCTGCAGCAAGATGGTGGGAAGTTCTAAAAAGAAAAGAAAGATCAAATAAGAACACTGAGGAATAAATCTAAAAAAATAACTCACTCTTGCAGGACACAGTGGCCCTAGTACGATCCTCGCCGTGGTTGTTAATAGCTCGGCAAACGTATTCACCGGAGTCCTCTCCATACACATAGAGAATGTCCAGAGAGACAAAGCCCATGTCGAAAATGTTCCTGTAACGATGTCCAGAGGGAAGTGGCTTGCCATTGCGGTACCATTCCACTCGCAGGCTGGGATCCGTCTTGGGTTCTACCTGGCACTCAAATCGGACGGCCTCGGCTTCATCAACAGTCACGGAAGTGATTTGCGTGGTGAACTTCGGAGGTCCGTACTCCTGTTCAACCACCTTCGGGGCCTCTGGGATGCGTCCGCGCTCCAGTTCCTTCAACTTTTCGGAGGTCATGCCCTCGGGCAGTTGAGACTCGTACACAATATTGTGCTTGCCCTTGCAGGTGACCTTGGCAGTTGTGGTGGCAGTGCCCCATTTGTTCGTCGCCCGACAAGTGTACTCTCCCGAATCCCTGGCATAGATGTAGTCCACATCCAAGGCAATAAAACCAAAGTCATTGAGCTGGTGAACCCTGGAGCCAGTGGCCATAGCGCGACCGTTGTAGAACCATTCAATGCGCATGCTCGGATCGCCGACAGGCTCGACGCGGCAATCAAAGTGAATTGGACCGCCCTCGGGCACATCTAAATTGTCCTTGATGTCCTCGGTGAACTTGGGCGGGTTGGGCTGCTCCTCATCGATCACAATCTCCTCGCGCTTGTGCATGCTCTCCTCCAGCTTCTGCAGGCTCTCAGTGCCAGTGCGGAAGTTGGAAGGCAGCTGGGGCTCCATGACGATGCCCTGGCGGCCCTTAACCTGCAACTTGCAGGAGACCGTGGCCTCGCCGTGCTTGTTCGTGGCCTTGCAAGTGTACAGTCCCGTGTCGCGCTGATAGCAGCCGGCGATCTCAAGAATTACGAAACCGAAATCGTTGATGGTCTTGATGCGGGAGCCAGCCCACAAGGCCTTGCCGTTGTGGAACCAATCCACACGCATCGATGGGTCGTTGATCGGCTGCAGGCGGCACTCGAAGTGGGCCAGCGAGTTCTCGGTGATGACCATGTCGAAGGGTGTGGTGATGAACTCTGGCGGCTTGCCAGTGTCATCGTCAGGCACGAATTCGGTGCTGCGGGAGCCCAATCCCTCCAGTTCGGCGATGCGATCGATGGTTCCCTCCATGCCCTTTGGTAGTTGCGATTCCATAATGATGCTGCGCTTGCCCTGGATCTTCATGGTGGCGGTAGTGACAGCCTCGCCGTACTCGTTGATAGCACGGCAGGAGTATTCGCCAGAGTCCTCAGGATACACGGGGGAGATCTCCAGGATAACAAATCCAAAGTCGCAGAAGGTGCGGAACCTAGAGCCGGCCTTCAACGGGCGTCCGTTCCAGTACCACTCGACCTTCAGCTTGGGATCATCAGTCGGCGTAATTCTGGCCTCAAAGTGGGCATTCTCACCCTCGCGCAGATTCTCGATGTTCTCCAGCGGTACAGTAAAGACGGGAGCCTTGCCCTTGGTCTCCTCGGTAGTTTCATCGCGAGTGCGCACCATGCTGTACTCCAGATTGGCGATCTTCTCCAGACCTCCTTCCATGCCTCGCGGCAGCTGGGAGTCCAGAATGAGGCTGGCCTTGGAAGCGCACTTGAGCGAAGCCCGGGTCGAGTCCTCACCATACTTATTATAGGCCCTGCACTCGTACACTCCGGAGTTCTCCTCGTAACAGTAGAGGATGTCCAGGATAACAATGCCAAAGTCGTGGAAGGTGCGGAAACGGTGACCATGTGGCAGCTTCTTGCCATTGAAGTACCATTCCACAACCAAGTCGGGATCGGTGATGGGCGTCAAGCGAGCCTCAAAGTGAGCGGACTGGCCCTCCACCAGCTTGGTGACATCGCTGATCTGGGTGATGAACTTGGGTGGTTCAGCCACCACGGGAGCGGAGGTATCGGCCTGCTGTCCCTGTGGGCACTCCAGTTCCCTGATTCTCTGCAGAGAGTCCGGCTGCAAGCTGTCGTAGAACACTCCACCACGGCCTCCGCAGTTGAGGGTGGTGCGCGTGAAGTCCTCTCCGTACTTGTTCCACGCCCTGCACACGTATTCTCCGCTGTCGTGGTCCTGCAGATAGGCAATGTCCAACACGACATAGCCGAAGTCGGACACGGTCTTGATGCGGTTGGAGTGACGCATGAGCTTGCCATTGTGGTACCACTCGACCTTGAGTTCGGGATCGTTGACGGGGATCAGGGTGCACTCAAAGTGAGCGGACTGACCGTCCTTCAGGCCCTGCAACGGCTGGATGTGGGAGGTGAAGCGTGGCTTCTGGCCCCTCGGCTTGTCCACGCACTCCAGGCTGCAGCTTATCTCGGCAGTTCCGTGCTTGTTGGTGGCACGGCAAGTGTAGGTGCCGGTGTCCTCGATCTTCGTTCCAAGGACCTCCAGGGCCACAGTGCCAAAGGCGTAAATGGTGCGCACACGATGGCTGGCCTCCAGCACCTTTCCGTTGTAGAACCACTCGATAACCATGCTCTGATCACCCACTGGGATGAGATTGGCCTCAAAGTGGGCCAGTTCGCCCTCACCAATGTCGGCGATGTTAACGAATTCGGTGGTGAAGCGTGGTGGGATACCCAGATCCGGCTGCTCCGGCTTAGAGCCGTCCTTGCGGAGGGAATCCTCCAGGTCCTGGATCTGTTCCAGGCCCTCAGCTCCCTTCGGGTGCTGCGTGGAGTCGATGATGTTCGATTTGTCCGAACAGAAGATGGTGGTGGAGGTGAAGGCTTCACCGGCCTTATTGTAAGCCTTGCACGTGTAAATACCCTGGTCGCGGGCATACACCTCGATCATGTCCATGGTCACAAATCCAAACTCGCTGGTCATCTTGAAACGAGATCCGTGCTGGAGCATCTTGCCGTTGAAGTACCATTCGATGAACAAGTTGGGATCCTCCTTGGGCTCCACATTGGCCTCCAAATGGATCGGTTGGGCCTCCGACAGATGGAACTCAGGCTGCAGAGGCTTGGTCCATACTGGTGGTGGGTACTGCGTCTCCGGCTTGGCCGATTTGTTGGCGTACCGGTTGGCCAGAGCCTCCTCGGTTTCTTGGACGGCCTCCAGACCAGTCTCACCCTGCGGATGCTGGGTGTCCAGGAACATGGTCTTGCCGCCGGTGCACTTGAGGGTACCCGAAGTGGTAGCCGAACCTTTGCTGTTGGTGGCCTTGCAGGTGTAAACACCGCTGTTCTCAGCATAGGAGTTGGTCAGATCCAAAGCGCAATAGCCGAAATCGTAGATGGACTTGAACTTGGCGGCGGCTTGCAGGGGCTGTCCATTGTAGAACCACTCGACGGACATGGTCGGATCACGGGCCGGTTCCACGTTGCATTCGAAGCGCACGTTGTCGCCCTCCTTGCACTCGATGTTGTTGAGATGAGTGATGAACACCGGGGTCTCGTAAGTCGGCTCCGGGGCCTCTGGACGTCCCTCCTTGGGTGCCTCCAGTTCTCCGATGCGAGGAAGCGAATCCGGGTGCAGGGACTCGGCCTGAAGCCAGTGACGATCCTCGATCTTGAGGGAGGAGGTCGAGACAGCTTCGCCCACCTGGTTGGTGGCCTTGCAGGTGTAAATAGCCGAGTCATCCGCACGCAATCCGTTAATGGACAGAGTAACCAAACCGAAATCGAAGGTGCTGCGGATGCGGGAGCCAGTGGTCAGGGAAATACCATTCTTGAACCACTCGATGCGGAGGTTGGGATCCGCTCGCGGCTCCACCTGAGCCTCCAGGAGCACATGTTGTCCCTCATGGAGCTTGTCGTAGCTCTGCAGGTGGGTGGTGAACACCGGAGCCTGCTGGGGAGTCGAGTCCACAAACATCTCGGGAACACGGTTCATGGCAGCCTCCTTCAGGCGAATGGCCTCCCAGGACTCTGGGATCAAAGGTTGACCATCGATGTTCGCCCTCGTCTTCACCTTCATGGCAGTAGAGGACACAGCCTCGCCAGCGGCATTATAGGCACGGCACATGTAGACGCCGGCATCCTCTGGTACCACTGCAGCAATATCCAAGGTAACGAATCCAAAGTCGTGGGTGGTGCGCAGACGGGAGCCCATCTGCAGCTCCACGCCGTTGATGAACCACTCGAACTTGAGTGTCGGATCTCCCACAGGCACCACGCGGGCCTCGAAGTGGGCATGAGCACCCTCCCAAAGCTCCGAAGGACCAGTGAGCAGTTGAGTGAAGATCGGCTTCTCAAACAGACGCTCGGGCTCGGTGGGACGTGGAGCCACTGGCTTCTCCAGCTGGTGAATGCGACTGATGCTGTCCGGATGCTGGGTATCCATTTGGATGCTAGCCTCAGACACCACGCGCATGGAAGCGGTGGTTACAGCCTCGCCGAGAGGATTGACAGCGCGGCACATGTACACGCCCTCATCCTCCTTGCGGATGTGCGAGATATCCAGCGAGACAAAGCCAAAGTCGTGCTGCTTGGTGATGCGGGAACTATCCTCGATGAGCTTCTCGTTGCGGTACCACTCCACCTTGAGGTTGGGATCTCCCACGGGAATCAGGCGGGCCTCGAAGTGAGCCGTCTGGTGCTCGTTGATCCTGTCGATGTTCTGCAAAGGCTGAGTGAACACCGGACGCTGGCGAGTGCCTGGGGTCTCGGGCTCCTGGCGCTGATGCGGCGCCGTAGACTCCAGCTTGCGGATCTTCTCCAGACCCTCGGGGTGCTGGGTGTCCGAAATGATGGTGCCACGAGGAATAACCCTCAAGTTGGTGGACGACACAGCCTGGCCCAAGGCGTTAACAGCACGCACGGAGTACTCTCCGGCGTCCTCGGCCACGGCATGGGTGATGTCCAAGGACACGTAACCGAAGTCAAAGGTGATGTGGAAGCGAGAAGCCGAGGGCAGAGGCTTGCCATTATGGTAGAACTCAATGCGCAAGTTAGGATCGTGGACTGGAGCCACCTGAGCCTCAAAGTGAGCCGTCTGGCCCTCATAGATCTCGGTGGAGCCGCGCAGCTCAGCGGTGAAGTGAGGCGGACTGATCGGGTGCTCTCCGACCTCAGTGCGAGCATTCACCACCTTGGACTCCAGCTTCTGGATCTTCTCCAGAGCATCCGGATGCTGGGTATCCAGGATCATGCTGCGACGGTTCAGCACACGCACATTGCACGTGTTGACTGCCTCGCCCAGCTGATTGGTGGCCTTGCACATGTAGGTGCCAGTATCCTCGCCATAGACGTACAGGATGTCCAGGGCGACGTAGCCAAAGTCGTGGGTGGTGCGGAACCGATGACCGGTGGGCAGCTGCTTACCGTTGCAGAACCACTCGATCTTCAGGTTCGGGTCGTTAATGGGTTCCACTCGGCACTCCAAGTGGGCGTGTTCGCCCTCCTTCAAGTGCTCCAGGTTGCTCAGCGGGGTGAGGAAGATGGGCTTCTGGCCCTTCTCCTCCACCACGGCCTTAGTGGGCGGCGCATAGCTCTCCAACTGGCGAATCTTCTCCAAGCGCTGAGCATCCAAGGTGTCCAGGTCGAGTGTCTTGTTTGCTGTTAATTAGAATCAAGGATTAGGAACGAATTACGATTAAGAAAATGTGGCAATTACCTGTTACGTTTACAGCACAAGTCGTGACAGCTTCTCCAACGGCGTTCTTGGCCTTGCACATGTAGGTGCCGGTGTCCTCGGCATGGGCATACAGAATATCTAACGCCACGAAGCCAAAGTCGTAGGTGGTCTTGAAGCGGTGGCCCGTTTGGATGGGCCTGCCGTTGCAGTACCACTCCACCTTCATGGTGGGATCATTCACGGGAATCAATGTGGCTTCCAGATGGACGGGCGTGCCCTCGTTGACCTTGGCATTACGCAGCGGGCGTCCGAACTGGGGACGCTCGGCGTGGAACTGCTCCTCGTCCGTCTTCCTCTGGAAGGGCGAGGCATCTTCCAAATGCTGAATCTTGGTCAGAGCCTCCTCGTGCTGGGTCTCATGGATGATGCCCGAACGGGAGGTTACATTCAGCACAATCGAGTTGACGGCCTGGCCCAGATTGTTGGTCACGCGACAGGTGTACTCGCCGCTGTCCTCCGCATAGACAGTCAGGATGTCCAAGGCGGCAAATCCAAAGTCATACGTGGTACGGAAGCGATGACCAGTGCTCAGGGGCTTGCCGTTGTGGAACCACTCCACCTTGAGGTTGGGATCTGGATAGGGTTCAATGCGACACTCGTAGTGGGCGCTCTGGCCCTCGACCAGGTTGCTGGGTCCAATCAACTTGGTCACGAACACGGGTGCGGTGGTAACCGTGTACTCCTCCTCCTCCCTGCGCTGGTACTTGCTATGATCCTCCAGCTGGTGAATCTTGTGCATGGCGGCCTCGTGCTGGGTCTCCAGCTGAATGGCAGTCTTCGACTGCACAATTAGCGAGGCGGAGGTGACCGCCTGACCCAGCTCGTTGACAGCCCGGCAGGTGTAGGTGCCAGAGTCCTCGGGGTTCACATACTTCATGTTGAGGGCCACGTAGCCGAAGTCATGCATGGTGGTGGTGCGGTTAGAGGCCTCGATGGGCTGGCCGTTGCGCAGCCACTCCACCTTCAGGTTGGGATCTCCCACCGGGATGAGGCGAGCCTCGAAGTGCACGGCCTGGTTCTCGGCCACACGGACATCCCTCACCGGCATGGTGAAGACGGGAGCCTGGGACACAAACTCATCCTGGACGCTGACGCGCTGGCGCTTGGAGCCATCCTCCAGGTGCTGCAGACGCGGCAGAGCGGTCTCATGCTGCGACTCCAGGTAAATGGACTTCTTGGTATGCACAACCGCCACGGCAGAGGTGATGGCTTCGCCAACGGCATTGAAGGCACGGCAGGTGTAGGTGCCAGCATCTTCGGGCAGCGTGGACATGATGTCCAAGGCCACAAAGCCAAAGTTGTTGGTCTCGGTGAAACGGGAACCGGACTTGAGTGGCAGGTTATTGTGGTACCACTCCACGCGCATGGAGGGATCGGAGACGGGAATCAGACGGCACTCGAAGTGAGCCCGCTGGTTCTCCTTGATCTCAATGTTCTTCAGGGAAGTGGTGAAGACTGGAGCCTGCTTGGTGCTCTCGTCGATCTCCTCGCGGCGGCTGTAGCGCGATCGATCCTCCAGGTAGTGGATCTGCTCCAAACCAGCCTCGTTCTGGGTGACGGTTACGATCTGCTCTCCGCTGCGGCACTGAAGCTCCACCTGGGTCTCATCCGATCCGATCAGGTTGACAGCCCTGCAGGTGTAGACACCAGAGTCCTCGGCGATCAGCTGGACAATGTCCAGGGCCACGTAGCCGAAGTCATGGATGGGACGGAAGCGATGGCCCACAGTGATGGGGCGACCGTTCTTGAACCACTCCACCTTCAGATTGGGATCCGTCACGGGTTCGATCTTGCACTCGAAGTGGGCGTGACCACCCTCGCGCGTGTTGGTCAGGCTCTTGGGGTGGGTGAGGAATCGCGGACGAATGTTGACCACCTCGTCGACGAACTCGTTGCGGCGATAGCGCGACGAGTCCTCCAGATACTGGATCTTCTGCAAACCAGACTCATTCTGCGTCTCCAGGATCAGATCGTTCTTGGCGATAATTCGCACAGAGCATGAGGTGACAGCCTCGCCCAGCTGGTTCCTGGCCTGGCAGGTGTAGACACCCGAATCGATGGCGTAGCAGCCAAGCAGGTCCAAAGCCACATAATCGAACTCATAGGCGGGACGGAAACGATGGCCTGTCTTCACTGGCTTGCCGTTCACGAACCACTCGATGCGCATGCTGGGATCACCCACGGGCTGGAGACGGCACTCCAGGTGCACATTGGTGCCCTCAACCGTCTCGATGTTGTGCAGGGCCCTGGTGAACTGAGGCGCCTGCATGACGGTGATATCCTCCTCCTGGTGGTGGCGACGACGCGAATCCTCCAGTAGCTGGATCTGCTCCAGCGATTGCTCGTTCTGGGTTTCGGTCACCACATCCGTGTGATCGATCACACGCACGCAGGCCGAGGTGTGGGCAGAGCCCAGGTGGTTGGTGGCCCTCACCGTGTACTCGCCGGAATCGGCGGCCGTGGCCTTGATGATGTCCAGAGCGACGAAGCCAAAGTCGTAGTAGGTGCGGAAGCGGGAGCCCACAGTGACGGGGCGACCGTTGTGGAACCACTCGACGCGCATGGTGGGATCACCCATCGGCTCCAGGCGGCACTCCAGATGGATGTTCTTGCCATCATGGATGGGCTTGGGATCGGTCAGAGGCTGAACGAACACCGGCTTGGACTTGGAGATCTCCTCGATGTCGTACTGAGGCTCCACGAACTGCTTGTTCTCCAGGTTCTGGGTCTTCTCGTAAAGACCGCGGTGCATGCTAGATGTGTCGATACTGGAACGAGCTGGAAGAGAATTATGAGGCAGCAATTAGTGCTGGTTGAGATTGTGGTTGCTCTGATTCTACTTACTTTCCACTATCATCGTTGCTTGCTGCTGAGCTTCACCTAGCTTGTTCCTGGCCACCACAAGATAGACGCCAGCATCCTCGGCGCGCACCTGCGAGATATCGAGGGCCACGTAGCCGAAGTCGTAGTAGGTCTGGATGCGATTGGCGGCGGTGATGGAGCGACCGTTGTGGTACCACTCAATCTGCAGGCCCAGATCGCTCTGGGGCTCAACGCGGGACTCAAAGTGGGCACGCTGACCCTCCAGGATCTTGGTGGTGCCCTTCAGGGGGCCCAGGAAGCGCGGAGCCTGAGTGACGTAGGTCTCCTCCTCCTCGCGACGTCCGTAGCGGGATGAGTCCTCCAGGTGTTGGATCTTCTGCAGACCACCTGGATGCTGCGACTCGGACACAATCTCGTTCTTGGAGATCACCGTCAGCTGGGCCACGGTGGTGTCCTGTCCCATGGCATTGTAGGCACGGCAAGTGTAGGTGCCGGCATCATAGATGGTCAGCTGCTTGATGGTCAGCGCCACGTAGCCGAAGTTGTGGTACGTAGTGATCCTGGAGCTGGCCTCCAGGGGCTGTCCGTCCTTCAGCCACTCAACGCGCATGGTGGAATCACCGACGGGTTTGAGACGCGCCTCGAAGTGCGCATGCGCGTGCTCGCGCAGATCCAATTGGTTCTGGATCGGGGTCTTAAATTGAGGCGGAGCAATGGCCTCGGGCGCCTCCTGGACATGACGACGCTGCTGGGACTTACGGTAGTCCTCCAGCTCCTCCACCTTCTCGATGTACCGCTGCTGCTCGGGTATGCCCAGGTCAGCAGTGACCTGAGAACGCGAGTGAACGCGGATTGATGACTGGCTGATGGCCTCGCCAATGCGGTTCACCGCCCGCACGGTGTAAGTGCCGGCATCCTCGGCCCTAAGGTGCAGGATGTTCAGGGAGACATAGCCAAAGTTAAAGATGGCGGTGATGCGGGAACTGGCCGTAATCGGCAGTCCATCCTTGTACCACTCCACGCGCATAGAGGGATCATTCACTGGCGTGACCTGCGCCTCAAAATGCACATTCTTGCCCTCCTCGAACTCCCCGAGGTCGCGGAGCGGGCGAATGAACTGCGGCGCCTGGTTGATCTGCTCCTCGATGGTCTCCTGGCGCTGGTAGCGCGAGTAGTCCTCAACCTGGTTGATGTACTGCAGGCTGTTGGGGTTCTGCGATGACTGCTCGATGGAGGGGCGCTGCACCACAGAGAGAATGGCACGGGATTCGGCCACTCCGCTGGCGTTGCTCACGCGACACATGTACTCGCCGGAATCGTGGCCCATGATGCTCAGCAGATCCAGGGCGATAAAGCCGAACTTGAAGACGGACGTGGCGCGGGCACCTGCGTGGTAAGATTGAAGTTAATTAATAATAATTCCTCTAATTGGGTGCCGAGTGACTTACTGGCTGCCAGCGGGCGTCCGTTAAGGAACCACTCGACAACCATGGTCGGATCGCCGACTGGCTCGATGCGTGCCTCCATGTGGACACGTCCACCCTCGGTCTGCTGCACATTCTGCAGCGGGATGATGAACTGCGGCGGTGGATAGACGCGATCCTCCTCGCCGGGTCGCAGATGGGGCTTGGCGCGCTCCACGTGGCGCAGATATATGATTTCGGGGCCACGAATAGGTCTAGAAGTCACACAAAACAATTCAGTTGGAAACGTAATTAGACAATGGACAAAACACTCACTCTGGCTCGATGACTTTCGTTGGTCTCGGGAGATTAAGGCGCCGCTGCTCGTAGTTGGGCTCCTCCCTGGGAACCTCGACATAAAGTCGGGCCCTGTTGGCCGTCGATCCGGCAATGTTCTGGGCGGTGCACTGGTACCAACCCGCGTCGGTGGCCTTGACGCGCGGAATCTCCAGGCAGGTGGCGCCGCCGTCGATGCCCACGAAGCGCTCGGCGGTAGACGAGATCTGGACGCCGTCCTTCTGCCAGGTGATGCGTGGCTGAGGTGTGCCGATGGCATTGGCACTCATCGTGATGGGCTCACCCTCGCGCACAGTCATGGTGCTGAAGCGTTGAACAAATTGTGGTGCGACAACCTGCTCCTTCTCCAGCACATTCAGGCGCGCCTCGATGGCCACCTCGCCGGCCTTGTTGCGGGCCAGACACTGGACAGCGCCGGCATCCAGACGAGTCACATTGGTGATCATCAGCGAATGGCTGCCGGACTCGTTGACCAGGATCTTATGGGAGGCATCGTCACGAACCTGGCGTCCGTTGATCAACCAGAACACTTCGGGGTAGGGATTGCCAGTCACACGGCAGTCGAACCTGGTCATGCGACCCTCGGTTATCTCGCGATCTCCAAAGGCCTTAACGAATGCGGGCGGCAGCGCCTTGCCCGCCTCCAGTTGCTCGGCCATCAGGTCCACGGGCTTGGGCTCGTAGGCAGACTCCGCGGCGGGTTCCACGGCCAACACGGCGGATGAAACCACACAGCCCTGCAGATTCTCGGCGAGCAGGGTGTAATGACCGCCGTCGCGAGCCGTGGCGTTCTTCACGCGCAGAGTGGCCACTCCGCTGGAGTAGGAGATCTCGTACTTCTGCGAGGCCACCAGGCGCTGGCCGTTGTGGAACCAGGTAAGCCGGGGCTTCGGGTTGGAGCCGACGCGAGCCGTAAAGACGGCATCGGAGCCCTCGATCAGCTTGGAGCTGCGCGGCTTCTGCGAGATCTGCGGTGCCTGCGCCGGACCCTGATTACGATCCAGCTCCTGCGAGAGCTGCGAGTCCTGCTCATAGCCGGAACGACGGGTAATGGCCTCACGGAAGGAGACCTCACGCAGCAGCCGGTACTCGAAGGTGTCCACGCGGAACTCCTCCTCGATGGACGTGTACGAATACCCGTTCGAGTAGATGTTCTTCTCCAGGTTCTGGATGGGCTGCAGGGCGGGCATTGGGGCGCCCTCCGGCTGGATGTAAACGCTGCAGATGGCCTCGCCGTACTGGTTGCGTGCCGTGCACGTGTACTCGCCCTCGTCCCCGGGTCCGATCTGGTTGATCAGCAGGGACACGTCGCCGGTGGCCTCGTTGTAGCTCATCCGGAACTTCTGCGACTCGAGAAGGGGTGCGCCTTTCCGGGTCCAGGTCACGAATGGCTTCGGGTTGCCACGCAGGCGTCCCTCGAACAGAGCGTTGCCGCCCTGGGCGAAGCGAGCGTTCTTGAAGATCTGCTCGAACACGGGCGGCGATATGTCGCCCTGGGCGTACACGTGTGTCAGCGCCGGGGGCACATAAGCGCCACCGATGTTGCCACCATGGAGTTGTTGCACTGTAAAATCAAAGGGGGTTGAAAGTTGTCGTTAGGATCATTGAGTTGTGAAAGCGGTGAAGGTGGAAATGAAGACGAATGTGGAAGAAATATTTCGTAAATAATTAATATTTATTGTCTTTGGCTTAATTTTCTCTCCTAAGACTTATTCTTATATTTTCTTAAAACTTGAAATAGTAAAAGACCTAGTTACTTTCTCGGTTTATTACTTCTTACTTACTGTGGGGGTTGCACAAAACTTTCATTTTATTATAGGCGACCT
>JAEIIM010027402.1:0-27794 GCA_018874515.1 Drosophila greeni | reverse complement strand
TCCTTCATTGCGTTGCAAACTTCTGACTAAAATTATAATACCCTGCAAGGGTATAAAAACGGAGATCGAATTAATATATCGTTTTAATTTATATGTATAATTTCTGCTATATTTTCCGCTTTTATAATACAACTTAGCTTTACTAGTGGTTGCTTGGTTGATTGATTTTTACACGACTTCTTTTATACAGTGCTTACTTAGCGGATCCAATAAATAAATTTAACACACTATAATAAATAGAATGCTCTTAGAAATACCAAAATCGTACTTAAACTATTTTACACATCGTTTGCATTTGCTAAGATTGTTTCTTACTCGGTCCGCCCCTCTTCAGCCAACACTTATTCAATTAGCAATTATAATAATTTCATTAGTAATACTTCCGTGTGTTTTCTTAATTAGGAGCTTCCTCTGCTTAAATATCTAGGTTTTACTGTGTGGAGTTGTAAGTTTAATGTCATAGGCATATTCGTTAGAGGTTTCTTGTCGATAATCTTGGGGAGAGTTCCCTCGTATATATGTAACTATTGGCGCTGGTTTCTCTCTCATCCCTCATCTATACTCCAACTTGGCTTCCTCCCTGCTATTTACACCTTTTTCTACATACGTACATAGATTACATTCCCCTCTTTTGGCCAAGTTAAGATCTAGATCTAAGTTTTGGGATACTAGTTGGTCTGCGCGCTGTGAGGCGTGAGGAGAGTGCAAGATTCGATGATTCTTCTCTGCACACCTCCACTTTAAGGACAATAAAAAGCATAATATGTGTAACGCATCCTGTGATTCGATTACTTCGAACTCAATCAGTGCATTACGCATCTAATTCGTTCATATATTGTCTTGGCCCAGTTCCAAGTTGGAGCTGGCTTATTGCTTTTTAGTCAGGACTTGATCCAACCAGCAGGAAGGAAGGACTCTTCCAGGCTTCTTCTCGCAATAATTGACCGCATGTACTGCCCTCACTAATGATAACTACGGTGATCTTAAACATGAAATAAATGTTGTGCTGCTGTGGGATGTTTTGTTTTTAAATAAGGCTTTTTGCTTTTATTAAATTTTTGCTAAAAACTAGAATTAAAATTAATAATCATTAATTAATAATTAAAGTTAACGTAATGGTATTAATTAAAAACATTTTGTAGCGCACACAATTATTTACAATTACACAAATATCGTCGTTAACCGTCGTCGTTTAAATATTACCTCTCCTTCTTTACATATTTATCATAATTATCCTCTATGTTTTGCCTTTTATTTTGTTTTGTTTCACTTAATATTTTGGAATAAATATTTCTGCATGTGTGTTTCGTGTGTTCCGTCAAATGTGTTTTCGAAAACTTGTTCTCCCCTCTGAGTGAGGATACACGAAGATACACGCCCCAGAGTCAATGAGAAAGTACACAAAGTACAGTATATACGATAATTAATAAACTATTGGCGACAAAGGAGCATTTTCTGTTGTTTCGGAGATCTAAGCGGACTCGCGCGACTCTCTCTGGACCCATGTGTGTCTATCGTTCCGGAACCGGAATCTGGAATGCAATCACACCGAGCGATTGGAGAAGCCTGGAGAAGCTGCTTCCACATGGTCGGTCCAAACACTATAAATGCGCGTTACGCATCTTACTTTTGTGTGTGCCTTCTGGGGCCTAGATTGTGTTTCTTATCCTTTGTGTTTGTGACTTGGCAGAGGCACCTTGCTTATAGAAAACCAGTGTACGTTGTTTGCCTACTTTACTATTGCTTCAACACTTTTGAATAAAAAAAACGCAAGGGAACAAAGAGAATATAAACCAAATTGTTTTTGGAGCTTTTCGATACGCTGCTGTTACGCTTACACCTAAAATACAAATATTTCTGTTAATTTCCTCTCCGTCTCTCCATAGGTATAGGGCTACAGGGTTCTGGGGATCAGGGAGCTTTATATGCACTTAGATTGCGGCCACTACCGACTTTGATTTTCGCTAAGAACTACAATTAATGACTATAGCTACAATTGTTGAAATTGTCGTTACTCTTTTGCACGCATTTAACAGTTTTTGCTAATATATATATCTGTGTATATATATTCATACGATTACTTTACGCATTATTAAATAATTATTAATAAATAGTGTATGTGTGTATGCTGGCTTCTTCGATCATCCCTAGTGAGTGGGGAGGGGCTTGGAAGGATTACGGGCGACCTGAACCAAGAGCATTTTTGGATCGTTAGGTTAGACTTTCTCTTCTGCTGTTCGCTACTCAACTCTGAAACTTTAATACAGTAATTTACAAAGACCTTAAGCGTACAGAGGATGCTTCCGCTAAAAATGTACAATTTAACTTTACTCTACTTTTTTGGAGTTAATTAATCATATATATTACGGGTATATATGGGTAATATCTTGTGTTTACGCCGACGCGATCTCGTACAAACCAGTGACGGACAGATAAAAGAGAGCAGTGGGAGGAGCAGTGGAAGGAGCAGGGGCAGGAGCAGGAGGGGGCCTTACGAGCTAACTGTACAAATCAAACTTCGAGCAGGGGGAAAACTGATCTTCGCCCTACCGTGGAAATAGGGAATCTGGGTAATAGGGATGGGAAACACGCGTACTCGCTTACTATGATTATCATCTAACCTCACAGTCTTTTTTCAATGGAAGTAAACTGCCTCCTCCGCCGCCGCCTGCGGCTCCAGGGCCACCTCCGCTTCCGCTGCTATTGTTGTTGTTGCTATTATTGTTATTGTTGTTGTTGTTCGAGTTGCTGTTGCAGGAGTTGCTGGACGCGGATCCGGTGCCACTGGCCGAGGGCAGTGAGTTGTTGCTGTTCTCGTAGTTGCCCACGTTGACGCACAGCGGCGTCGTGGCGCCCACGAGGGACGACACGGGCAGTCCGTGGCCGCCCTCGGGCAGGGAGGTCGAGTCGTGGACGTCGGCACTCTTGCTGGAGTCTATCACCAGGCAGGGCGGCGACGGTGTGCCCGTGTCCTTGCCCAGCAGCGCCGGGGAGGCGTTCGCATTTTGGGAATGCGGCGTGAAGCTGTTGAGCAGCAGGCCCTGCGGCGAGGCCTCGCCCAGGGGCGTCGTCATCAGGGGCAGGTGGTGGTCTGTTACAGGGGACGCGGTCTCCGCCGGAGGCTCGTCCTTCTTCGTCCCGATAATGTAGCCGCCGCCCGTCAAGTTCCTGGCTATCTTCAGGCGCAGAGGTGCTGCCGCCTCTACCGCTGCCGCTGCTGCTGGCTGCTGCTCCACACATGCTGCTATGGTCTCCGTCTTTCGCTTGCCGAAGCGCAGGATCAACTTGGGCTTGTCCCCCGGCGAGGCGCTGGCCGTGTTCTCAATCAGCGTGGTGGTCATGGTGGTTGTCGTGGAGCTGCTGCTGCTCAGTATCAGCTGCTGCTTCTGACGCTTCTTCTTTTCCTTCTTGTCCTTCTTGGGCTTGGAAGACTTGGGCCGCTTGCTCGGCGGCATGGGGGGCATAATCAGGGACTCCTCCTCCTCCCGGGCGAGGCCCTCGCGCTTGTGGTTGTCCTCGCCCTTGTCGAAGTCCTGCATCACCTTCTTGCGGTAGTTCATCGAGTCCCGCTTGATTTCCTCGAGCGTGGGCGTGCTGTAGTTGCTGGTCAGTCGCTTCTTTGGCGGACAGGCCCGTCGGGTCATCTCGTAGCTGTAGCTCTGGCCCTCGTGACCCGTGTTGGCCAGCATCCCCGAGGGCGTCTCGTTCGCCCCCGTCAGCCCCCGGATCTTGATCTTGAGCTTGGGCGCTTGGTGGTCGTCCTCGCTGCTCTCCAGGGTCTTGCTGCGCCCGCGTCGCTTACCTGCACTGCTGGCCGCTCCCGTCTTGCCATTGTTGTCGTTGTTGTTGCTGCCCGAGCTGCAAGCGCTGCGCCGCCTGCCGTCGCCGGCGGAGGCTCCCACACCTGCTCCCGCCACTGCCGATCCGGAGAGCATCTGCTCCTCCCCCAGAACGGAGTTGGCGTCCAGGGCGCGTAGCTCTCGGCTACTCGAGTTCTTTTTGAACCTCTTGGAACCGGAGGAGGAGAGCTCCTCCTCCTCCTCGGACTTGCGCAGCAGGTTGTCCAGCGGCAGGCTGTCCGAGGCGGCTGGCAGGCCACACGAGCTGTCGTCGTTCAGGTTATCCTTCTGGACCACGTACAGGCTGAGCAGCTCCTTCTTACGCATGCGCCGCGAGTTGCCGCTGACCGCAGACGAGGCGTTCACCACCGTGGAGGTGGACACCGTTGTCTGCACGGCATTGGAAGACTGCACCAGGGTGCTGGACAGCGTCAGACTGCTGCTGTTCGCCATCGCCGTGTAGTGCTCGGGGTAGGCCAGCGGGCTCTTGATCTTCAGCTTCAGCTGGCTGCTGGCAGCGTGCTTGGTGTTCAGCGTGAGCGTGGTGTCCGAGTCGATGGAGACCTCCTCCGACGTGGCCTCTAGAGAGGCCTCCACGAGCGAGCCCTCCACCAGGTGCGTTGCCACGCCCGAGGCGATCGCGCTGGGCGCCATTTGGTTCGCTTCTGTAGAGTGCAGGAGGAGGCTCCCTGCCGTGGCTGGTGGATTCGGTGCCACTGAAGGAGGCGCCACTGGCGGGGCACTCGCCGTCGGGGTCTGCTTGCTGGGCGAGGTGCCAGTGCCGGTGGCCCGCAGCGCCGACTGGAACTGGCGCTCGTCGTCCTCGTCAAACTCACTGAGCATTTGATCGGCGGTGCCAGAGTCGAAGGCGCCCAGCAGGTTGTTCTGATAGGCCTCCTGCGAGGCCGTGCTGTGCGGCGCCTCGAAGCCCAGATTGTAGGTTCTCATGTCCACGGGTCCCGGCAGTACGGGATGAAGCAGCGGGTTGGTGGCAGCGGTGGCCGCGGTGTTCGGTGTCGTCGTTGTTGGTGGCGGCGGCGGATGCTTGGCCTGTCCCCGAGCCGTTCGCAGCTCGAAGCTCCTGCGCCGGTCCCGCAGAGACTGCAGATTCTCCACCACCGGGCCGGCCATGTCGTCGTCGTAGTTGTTGAACTCGAAGGGCGTTCCCACCAGATTGTTGACGATGTGCGTGTTGCTGCCGTAGTCCGCCATCTGCTGCTGCTGCAGGGACATCGCCATGGCACTGGCTCCGGCACCCGCCCCGCGACCTCGGCCTCGACCCCTGCCTCTACCTCGACCCTGGCCGCCTGACCCGGCGCTTCCTCGCGGAGCACGCTGCCTTGGCTTGCCCTGCAGCGTGTGTGTCTGCGGGTCGTACTTTGTAGGAGGCAAGGCCACCACAGGAGGAGGTGCAGGTGGTGTCGGTGGCTGAAGCGGCTGCCTGGGCGACTTTCCTGGCGATTTCCCCTGCGGCAATTGCGGGGACTTGTGCGGCTGCTTTTTGGCTGAGCTTCCACCGATGGTCCTCTTGTTCGGCGAATCCTTGGGAGCACTGACTGGCACTGACACTGGCACTGGCGGGGTTGGTGGCATCATCGAGGCCGCTGCCTCAGCACAACTGCTTAGCAGCTGGCCGGGATAGGCCGGCATCTTGCCAGCGACATCCACCGGGGACGGTGTCATGGCGAGCTGCTGATGATTTGGCGTTGTCTGAACGGGCACGGGCACGGGTGGCAGCGCGGGCTGTGGCACGGGCAGCATGCCCATGCTAGGCGTGGTGTAGGGCGTGCCCGAGTACTGGGTGGCGGCCTGAGGGGGCGGGCCCAATCCGCCTGCGACGACTCCCCCGACAGTACCATTGCCGTACAGGCTGGGCGACGTTTCCGTCGGCGTTGTCTGCGGATGCATCATGGCCGCCAGCTGGGGATAGATGCCACCGTTGTACTGGCTGTTGGGCGTTCTCTGCTGCGGGTGCGTTGGCGTCGTCTGCTGCTGCTGGTTAGGAGCAGGGTTGAACATGGGCATGGCATCGATGCCGTTCACCAGGGGCGCATGGTTGAAGGGCGCCGCCGCGTTGGGAGCACTGCCCGGCGGTCCGCCGTTGCCACTGGGGTAGTTGTTGAAGAAGTTCTTGCAGGTCTCCAGCTGGGCGAGCGTGCGGGCCGCCGAAGCGGCCGCAGCTGCAACTGCCGCCGGGGGCGGAGGGGGATCGTTCGACTCGGACACTGAGCTCGGCGAGCTGCTTCTCCGCTCTGCGATGAGGTCGTTCTCGTTCCACGGAATCCTGCCGAACGGCGACTGCATGCGCGTGTTCTCGTCGTAGTCGGTCATCTTGTTGTTGTTCCCAACACCGCCGCCGCCCGCTCCCGATTGGCCCGCTTGTGTGGGCACGGCCGCTGCCCCGCGGTAGCTGCCGAGACTGTTCTTCACCGCCGCCGCCGCCAGGTCCACAAAATCGGGAGTAGCGCCAGGTGGTCCAGCACCTGCACCCCCGCCGCCATTGCTGGACAGCGGACACGCTCCTTTCTGCAGGGGCGACTTGTCCAGGAAAAGGCTCAGGCTTGGCGCCTGCTGGGCGTTGCCAAAGTTCACCTGGAAGCCGCCGCTAGCCGCGCCGAGATTGTTGGCGTTGTTGGTGGGCGTGGCGTTGGGCGTGTTGGTCAGGCTGTTGGCATAGCTGCCGCTGTTGGCCGTCATGGGCGAGTCCTTGATGGTCAGCGAGGCCACCGAGTTGGGTCCCGACGAGTTGCCATAAAGACAGGCCTGGGCTTGTGCCTGTGACTGCTGCTGCTGCTGTAGTTGCTGCTGCTGCTGCTGCTGCTCCTTCTGGACGTGTATGATATCCTCCGGGTCAGCAGCATTGTGAAAGGGAAACACCGAGGGTATCTGAGGTGTCGGCGGCAACAGGTCCAACGCTTCCTTGGAACAGCAGTCATCCTGTTGCTTTCGCTTTGTCTTGCGCAGCTTCTCCAACAGGTTCCGCGTCGCCTGCGTGCTGTCCTCCTCGCAGATGTCCTTACCACTTCTGCTGTCAATGCTGGCGCCGAGGAGACTCATGTGACCCGCATTGGGGGGATTCAGCACACTGGCCAGGCTGGAGGCGAAATTGTTGGCGAACTTGCTGTCCTCCATCTCGAGAATCGTGTCCACAATGGGCTCCAGGACGCACTGGCCGGACCCAGGTGTGGTCAGCACAGGTGGCAGGTGATCGATCATAGGCGGGTCATGGTGCGGCGGCAGCAGGTGCTGCTGCTGGATGGCTGCCGTGGCTGCCTCGGTCGCTGGTGAATGCATAAGCAGCGATTGAGGCAGGGACTGCTCCTGCACTTGCACCGGCTGCGCCTGCTGCTGCTGTTGATCTCCGCCCGAGTTGGCCGAGTTCGAGTCCAGTTCTATGATCTCCGGCGGATCGGGTGGAATAACCGTGACAGCTGGCGAGGACGTGGACGCCGAGTACTTGCTGGCATTCGCCAGCAGCTCGTTCTTACGCTCCTCCTCCCGTTCCCGGGCCGATTCCATCTCGTTGAGCAGGTGCTGGGTGTGATGCGTGTGCTCTTCGTCGGGCTCGTGGCTACGCCGCCTCCTCCGCCGCCTGGAGCGCCAGCGAATGCGCCGGCGCTCGCTGAGATCGCTGCCGGCATCGGACAATTCGTCGTCGTTCGAGGTAGGCGTTGGAGTAGGCGAAGCGGGCAGCGGAGCAGCTGGCGGACGCTCGTCGTCGATGATGTCTGCCAGCTTGCTGGCGCTGGCCGAGAGTTGGGTGTGCGTCGGCACTATGGTCAGCTCCTCATCGATGTCCATCGGCAACTCGCCGGCCTCAGCCACTGTCTCCGGCTCGAGCTCGGGCTCTGGGTCGGGTTCAGGCTGCGCCTTTGAATCTGGTTCAGGCAGGCGGATGGCGGTGGCTGGCTCTTGCTCCCGCTCCTGCTCCTGCTCCTGCTCCTGAACCTTTAGGGTTTGTGCTGGTGGCGTGGGGGACTTGGCTGGCAAAACTTGGGCTGGCGCTGAGTTGTTCATCTGCTGCTGCTTCTTGTTGAGAAGCTTGTCTAGTGCACTGGTCGCCTTGCCGCTGGCCGCCTTCCTTTGGTTGATCTCGTGCTCCAAGTTCGCCAGCTTCTTGGGCGACGACGACTCATCCGCTCGGGACTTGCGCCGCGAAGAGGAAGGTACCTTCTCCGGTGAACTCTTGGCTGTGGGGGAGGGAGGTCGAGATTTTGAGCCACGCGTCGCCCTTTTGGTGGCCTGTTCCGATTGCTGCTTGGCAGCGCCCTCATCTACTGATCCCTGACGACGCTGCAGCTGTGGGGCCTTGGTGGGGGATACGTCCTCAGAAGCTGGCTTCTGCGTAGCTCTCTTTGGCGATTTCGTAGTGGAGTTCTGACGCGTTCGAGAAGTAGGTGGCGTGGGTGGAGGCGGTGGCGGGACTGGAGGCTTATCCACGGACTTGCGAGGTGAACGCTTTGGCACATTGAAGGGAGCAGGCACAGGCACAGGCGCAGCTACTGGCACCGGCACAGACGGCGCCGAGGCCGTGGGCTGAGCTGGCTTCTCAGCATCGCTGGCCTGCGATTCGCTGTCGGAGTCGCTGGCACTGCCGCTGGAACCGCTGCTGCCAGAGCTGCTGGAGGAACTGGAACTGTCGCTGTCGCCGGAACTGGAGCTTGAGAGGTTGGGAGCGGCTACGCGACGCTTGACCTGCGTTGCCGCTGCCGTCGCCTTGACTGGCGTCACCAGCACATCTTCCTTGGACCTTCTTCTATTCCCTGAGCTGGATTCCTTTGGAGTGGTAGATGCGGGTTCCTTCAAGGAAGTTCTCCTGGTCGGTTTGATTGGTGTGGTAGGAACTGCGCCAGCTCCCGCCGCCGCCGAGCTCACCGGATCCTTCTCCTTCTCCACCTCATTCGTGGCCATGGGGAAGGCCTCCTGCACAGGCTTGCTGCTCTTCAGCTGTTCGGCAGCCTTCTTTGCCGCTTGGCGTTGCGGAACAAGCGACACTGCAAAGTTGGACTTGGCTGACGCTGCTAGACTTGGCGTGGACTTCGGTTCAGTGGTAGGCGCGGGAGCTGACTTCTCTTTCGGAGGCTGTGGCACCTCCCTCGGCACCTTGGGAGGTCTGCCGCGCTTGCCGCGTTCTGCCGGTGCGCTGTCCGATGCCTTGCCGCCGGCGCCCGCTTGCTTTTGTGCCAGCGCATCCCGCGGCCGCCCCTTGTCGAGACTGGCCTTGTCCGCGGAGGAGGAGCCCGATTCCTTCGGCTTGTTGCTCTTGCCACTGGTTGAGGTCGAGGTGGAGTTCGGTTCTGGCTCCCTCACCCGCTCGTTGACGTCCGGCTGAAGGAGACCCGCGGCGAGATTCGTGGACCGCATGTTCTCCGAGGCCTTCTTGGCAGCCTGCCGCTGTGGCACCACCAGCAAGTCTGCCGCATATGCCAGCTTGGAATTGGAGTTGGTCTTGGATTTTGCGCTGGTAGGAGGTCCTTCCTTGGCATCCTTTACTTCTCGCGCTGACTTGGCCTTGGCGGCGGACGCCGTGACTGGCGGCGCGCGAGGTGTTGACGTCGCCGCTGCTGTTCCCGGCACAAACTCCTTCATGGCTGCCTTTGTCCTGATCGTCTGCTGGTTCTGCGAGTCACTTACATTGCTCTCCACAGCCGCCTGCTCCTCCCGATCCGGATCCTTCTCTTGGGCCGAGGAACTACTCTCCGAGTCGGAGTATATATGCTGGCCCATCTTGCTACTGGCGAGGGCCTGGCCGCCTGACGTTCTGCCGCCAGACTGGCGCTCGATGCCCCTCAGAGGCAGCAGCTGTTCACTTTCGTCGCTCGACAAGCTCTCCTCCGCGTCCCTGTCCATTTGGGCAAGTCCCCGGGTGGTCGCTGTTGTCGTTGACAGCTTTCTTCTGGCTGCTGCTTCGGAGCTCGACTTTGATGACTTAGTGGGCTGGCTGGTGGTGGAGGCGTTGGCGGTTTTGCTGCTGCTGCTAGGTACTTGTTTGCTGTTGACTGGCTCGTTCCGTCTCCGGTGGCGGTCGTTGTCATCGTCGTCGCTGGAGCTGCTGCTGCCAGACCTGGAATCCGGACACGCCGCAGACGCACCCGCAGCCGCTTCATTTTGACGACGCTGTCGTTGCTTCTGCCGCTGCTCCACGGACCGAGCGTAGCTCTGCTTTTTGAGGGGACTTCCTCCCGCGGAGGACTTCCGTCTCGACGCAGCACTGGAGCTGCCGCTCCCGCTATCGCTGCCCGACTCGCTGCCTGATGAACTGTCGGAACTGCTACTGGCATTCGCCGAGCTGGAATCACCAGATGATGAACTGCCGCTTGACGAATGGGAGGACGCTCCGCTGCTCCGGGGGCGGATAAGCGCTTGGTTGATTCTGTTGTGGGTCGACGTCGCCGTCGCCGCCTCGCTCTTCGAGGCACGCCTCCCCGAAGGCAGCTTCCCGGGCGGCGAGCCCCGCACCTTGGCGGCAGACGGGACAAGTTTCCCCGCCATCGTCGTCGATGCTGGCTTCTCCGGTGAGGACGTGCGCGAGGAGCTGAGGGCACCGTTGTTAAGCTTCTTGCTGGGTGACGCTTTGGCCGTCTGCTGCTGCTGTTTGCGCTTGGTCGGCGACTGAGATGCTCGGCCACGAGCCGGTTTGTTGCTCTGTAGCTTTCCCATCAGCTGCTCGAGGATGTACTTCAAGTTCTGATACTGCGCCGGCACAGTTTGTCCTCCAGACGAGCTGTAGAAGCGATCGTACAAAGTGGGTCCATCGTTCGCGTAGATGACGGCTTCCAGATCCATGGCGGGACGCTGCTTCTCGTCTGGCTTTGGCTGCAGCTGTTTCTGCTGCTTCTCCAAGCGCATCTCGTCGAGCACGCCCAGCTGCTTGTAGAAGACCTGCTCGCGCAGCTTGAAAAGGGAACGCGACAGCTTCTCCCTGCGACTGACCATGTAGCAGAGGTTGCGCACTCGCTCCAAGTCCTGTCGCAGGTGGACCACCAGCTTGTGATTCTCCAAGTCCTGCTGCTCCTGCTTGCGGGCAATCATCTCAACGTCCTCTGACTTGGGCGGGATCAGCTCGCGGTTGTGTCGTGACTTGCGCTTGAGCTTCCAGTAGTTGTAGATGGCAATAATGGCATCGTCGTCGACATCGAACAGATGGCAGCTGATGTCGTTGATATTCACGTGCTTGTCGAACTCGGCCTCCACCTCCTGAAAAGGAAGTCATAATCAGAGAATTAGCCCCGCGAAATCATGGCACCCGAGTTTGTACTAACCTGCAGTCGCTGAGCCCTGGCCTGGTTGCGTTCTTCGGAGGTCATGCTGTCGTTCTTGCGATGATTCTTCCGCCTGCGCGGATCGTCGCCGCCGGCTGCACCCGAGGCGTGATGGCCGTCGTCGGCTTTGCTCGTGCCACTCGAGCCGAGGCCGTACTTGTTCGCTTTGTGCATGGCACTGGCCACTGAGGCACTGCCTCCATGGCCGGCATTCTCCTTCTTGCCCTTGCTCATGCTGTGCTTTTGGCAGTAGGAGCGCAGCTTAACTCCGTCCTCGGCGTTGCCCTCCTCTATGATGGCACGCATCTCCAGGCCGTGCTGAAACGCACAGGTCACGTGGTAGGCTGTCTTGCAGGGCTTTACCGAGCACTGGATGCAGCTGCCCACCCGTTTCCGGCAGAGCACACAGATGAGGGACCAGCGCGACTGGGGAATGCTCGAGATTTTCGTTATGGGCTCCATGCGATCCACACAGCCGATGCTGACTTCAGGGATCCAGAGGGCGCAGGATACGTGGGCCCAGTGCTTGCCCGACTTGTTTGACTTCATAGCGCCGCCCTTGTTCGGACAGAGCACGCAGTCCGGCTTGATGCCCATCGAACAGGTCCGACATAACCATTGTCCTGAAAGAGTAGAGTCCAATAAGAGCCTGAAATCCACCTCCCGTAGCCTGGCTTACCCGATGGAATTGCCGTTATGCCGTAACAGGCCTGGTGCACGCAGATATTGCAATTATCACAGAATACCATTTCGTTGGCCTCCTCGGAGTCGGGCGAGCGGCAGACGTCGCAGATGACATTCTCATCGAACTCGATACCCAAGCCCTCCTCCTGCTTAAGTATGACTTGTATCTGTTCCCAGCAACGAACCTGGATCGAGGTTAGAGTCAGCACACGGTATAAGGAATGGACCCAACGACCACTCACCTCCAGCTCCTCGATGACGCGCTCGAACTGCGTCTCGTTGATGGGAAAAGCACCGCATTGGGCACGATCGCCGTTGTAGAGGCGCAGCCAGGCCTCGTCAATGGGATCTATGTCATAGGCACACGTGTTCTCCGCCAGGGCGACAACATTCGTCAGGTAGTGCAGCTCCGGCGTGTAGTGCTCGTCTTTGGTAATGCGCAGATAGCGATTCTTCGGACTGTACAGCAAAGATGCAGACAAGAAGGTTATAATTTGTACCAAGCCAGAGGCTGCTTCAACTCACAGCTTAAAGTCGTGTGCTGGCGACACAATAGGCTCGGACAGAACGTAGACGCAGGGCTCAGGGAGAGAGTCAGGATTGACGGGTACTTGGACGCCCTTCTCCCATTCCTGCTTCCACTGGTCCGTCACTATTAAATACTCGTAGTTGGCCAACGGCTCAGAGTCTGGCAATTTCATTGCGCTAATGAGATCCTTGCTGCAGGTGGGAAGGGAAAACGGATATAGTCGAGAGGGAGCTCATTTCCTCAGAGGATTAATGTTATCCTTACCGATAGAGTTCAGCTGGGGCTTCTGTTGAGCTGCGATTATATATGCTCGACATCTTGATGTCCGCCACAGACCTCGCCTGCCACGACGAGCTGCTCGTACTCGCACCCTGCGACTTGGACGACTTGCTCGCCGACTTGCTCGCCAGCTTCGTTGACTTTGATTTGCTGACGACGGCTCTTCCTCCCTCGCTTCCGCCTGCCATCTCGGGCACCGGCTCCCGCTCCCGGTCCCGCTCCCCCTGTTGCTCTCCATGCTTGTTGCTGTTACTGCCGAGAGGTAGACCTAGAACCCGCTCTAAGCCAGCGCTCGCTGTCTCACACGCTGTGGAGGATGCTGCAGCGGCGGCGGCAGCGGCAGCCACTGCTGCCGTTGTCGCTCCATTGGGCGGCCTGCCTTTGCGCCGTTTGGTGGGCGGCGGCTGGGGCTCAACATCCTTGCGCTGCTGCTGCTGCGGCGGCGGATGGTGCGACTGGTGGTGATGCTGATTACCACGCTTACCTCTTTGTGACATTTTTCATTGGTGTTGAGTTTGTTTTGTGTGAGTTTATTCCTCGATTGGTACCTTGTCCCTGTGTCTTGTGCTTGTTAGAGAACGGGTTCTGTGCTGCAAGACCTGGTGGAGCATGGTAGATGGTTTCCACCGGGGGATGAGTACAGCTCTTAATGGGATGGCAATTGGGAGTACTCACTACATGCTTAAGGCCACAATTGACGACACCACACCGGCTGCTGCGGCTGCTGCTGCTGCGCTCTCGTGGCTGTGGTGCGATTGTGCTTCTTGGTGTGCCGCCCTTGGTGCCCCTTGGACATGGACGCCGCTGCTGCCCCAGCCCTGATATCCAGTAGCGACGCCACTTTGCAGTCCTGTGTGCTCCGCACGCTCCTCGGGCGAGTTAATCCACTCCCACGCTCCTCTCCGCTCGCCTTCCTTTTGTTATTGTTGTTCGTTGTTTTTGCACACACACACACACACACAGTTTTGTGCGTTTCGCGTTTCTGCTCTTCCGCCGCAGTTTTTCTCGCTTGCGCTTCACTATTTTAGTTTATCGCCGAGCATCTGCTGGTGCTGCTGTGTCTAGTTGTTTGGAATTAGACATAAGAATTACATTAATCACTGATTAGCGGACGCGTTTCAATTAAAATTCCACATTTTTATGTCCATTCCCTGTGTGTTTTCACACACACCGAAAATACACAAAAAAATATAGAAAAACGCTCGGACTGCCGGTCAGTTGCTGGTCGCTACGACACGCACTGCCGTCCTCTCGCTCGCACGCAGCACGCTCGTTAAGGGCGCGCTTACTTGGGGCGTAAGTGCGAGCGAGAGGCATGCAGGTGGCGCGTGTGTTGCATTCGCCAGCTTCTATTCGGCAGCCAGTCGTCGTCCTCCTCTGTTTCTCCACTGCTCGCATGCAATCATGGTTTTTTTTGCACTTTTCCACTTTTTATTGTACGAAATTTATTTATTATTGCAAACTGCACGCCGTTCCGTCGGACGCCGCCAGCTAGCACTTTCTGGCGCATCCCAAAACATCCACAACGGGTCCCTGCATATACACAGTCTTGGGGGAGTTGAATTTTGTTATATATTTTTATACATTTGGGTTTTTTGCCGCCGCAGACACACACGCGAAGCACTTGTTACTGGGCCTAAGCGGAGCGGCCACCTCCAATTTCGCGCAGCATTTGTTTCAAACTCACGTTTCGCGATATTGCATTTGCATTCGCAAGAATTACAATTTTTATGATTATTTACAAGATTTTCCACAGATTTTTCTCTCAGATCGCCATGATGAACGGTTGCAAATTTTATATATCGAATATGCTTGTATTTAATAGTCGATACGAGTAGGTATCGATATCGAAGCATAGTCCGGCAACGCCACTGGCTCGAGACAGAAAAGTCTGGCAACGCCACCAGCACAAAGCCGAAAAGTCTGGTAGCTTGAGCCTCCCGCGTTGCCAGAGTTTTGAGTCTCCAGCATTTTAGTGTGCCCATCTGCCGTAAAATCGAAAATATACCCTTATTCTAAAGAAATTTTAACATTTTAAACGGAACGTCCTGCAGGTACACTAAACAAAACATAAACAATACAATTTGGCGCACTAATTACTTGTTGAATACTCGCAATACCTAAGTCGCAATTTGCACAGCGATAAAGTTTACTCTCGACGAACCTGATATTCTATTGCACATAGGGCAATAGTTTTATTTGTTTCAAAGAACACCCCGTGTCAAAACCATGGAAGTGTAAGTACAGATATGCATACATCCACGCATATGTAGACATTCTGAAATGCATTTTCTCTCTTAGGCCAATCTGTCGGGCTTGTCTGGGAACTTCATCGATCATGATCAATATATTTGACAAGGCACCACGACTACAGATCTCTATTGCCGATATGATCTCCCAATGCACTGAATATGAAATTTCTAAAGAAGACTCCTACCCAAAAACCATCTGCGAAATATGCCTCCAATGTGCACAAACCGCCTTTGAGATACGGCAAACACTGGAGAAGAGCCACGAGGTGTTCCAGTTAAAGAATTTTAAAGTCTTAACTACCAATCTTAAGCGGGGAGTGTGCTCTCGTGAGATTAAAAAACGTCATAAGTGTTCCCAGTGCCAAAAGCTGTTTACGAAGAAATGGCATCTCCAAGAACATATGCGAAAGCACACGGGAGAGCGACCGTATAAGTGTTCCTACTGCTCCAAGTCGTTTTCCTACAAAATGAGTATTCTAAAACACGTCCGGATTCACACGGGAGAGAGACCGTATAAGTGTTCTCACTGTTCGATGTCATTCATCCATATCAGTAATCTTAATACACATATCCGAACTCACACCGGGGACAGACCGTTTAAGTGCTCTCAGTGTTCAATGTCATTTTCCCTTAAAACAACTCTTAAGACACATATTTTAACTCATACCGGAGAGCGGCCGTTTAAGTGTCCCCAGTGTCCACAGGCGTTTACCCAGAGAAGTAATCTTAAGTTACATACCCGAACTCATACGGGAGAGCGACCGTATACTTGTTCTACCTGCTCGAAGTCGTTTTCAACAAAACCTCAACTTCAAATACACATCAGATCTCACACCGGGGAAAGACCGTATAAATGCGCCCAATGCTCGAAGTCGTTTAGCTCAAAAAGTGGTGTAGATCGGCATAATCTGACTCATACGGGAGAGCGGCCACATAAGTGTTCCCACTGTTCGATGTCGTTTTCCCAGAAAAGTAGTCTTAACAGACACCATCTTACACATACAAGGCAAGAGTTGGAAAAAGCATAGAAAGATCTCAAAGAATGTTAAAAGCCTTCGATGCAGTCAAGAGCCGAAAGATCTTCATGTGTGTCATAAATCACACGGGATTTGTCGTTGCAAACTCGAGATCGCAGCGTTGGAGTATTTTTCCCACCTCTCGGAGGCCAACTTTTTGGGAGGACTTACTGGCACCTCTCAGAAACCTTAATGGAAAGAGCGTGCCACAAAACCTTATATAATTGCAATTAAAAATACCTTTTTAAAAATATATTTAAACCCATTTAAAATAAATTTTAAATAATTCAAAACAAATCGTTAAAACCTTAAAAAAACCGAAATCTAACTCATCTTTGAAACACGGTATATTACTCGATGAAGTCATGTACCCATTCAATTATTCAAAAATTCAAGTTTCATTTAGGAAAAGGATTTTAAATTTTAGACTAGTTTCAATATACATAATACAAATGGTTAAAATACTTAAATTTGGCAACGAATGTACTTTTTAAATTTAAATTCATGTCGATGTATTAACCTAATTAAAACTAGCTCCGAAAATAAAATGTAACGATCCAAAAATAATACAACACAGCGATTGAAGTGTGACCAGCTGCAGTGATGGGCAAACTCAGTTGTTTCCGCGGAATTTCAACGAAACCACTGGCGGTCACACTTTTCGCGCGATATGCACAGATACATATATATATGTATATAGATTCTCTTTGGTTTAAACATTTAGCGGGTGGGTGGAAGTCAGTAGTAGTTACCGCTGACCCGTTCGAACCGCCACACCGATTCCGACTCGCGCTCGACATAGAAACACACGCGCAGCGACGGCCCGCAGGAAGCAAGCGTAAAATACACACACTTTTCGGGCGATAAACAACAACACTCGAAGAAAAACAATGAAGGTCTGCTGTATCGGCGCGGGATATGTCGGAGGCCCCACCTGCGCGGTAATGGCACTCAAGTGTCCCGACATAGTCATTACCCTGGTGGACAAGAGCTCCGAGCGGATTGCCCAGTGGAATTCGGATAAATTGCCAATTTACGAGGTGCGTTTTTCAATTGTGTGTACATAGGAAGCGTCCATGTGCCAGTGTCTGCGCGTGTGTCTGTGGGAGCGGGAGCAGGAGAGGCCCTCGCTCACGCCTTGGCCTTGCAGTTTCTCTTTGGTTTTGTTTCCTCTTTCGGGCCTCGACTAATCCTAAACAAACAAGACATCAATCAAACTGGAGATCCATTGAGAGAAGAAGACCAAACGTCGTTGACCGCTCAATGCTCAAGTGGCTAAAAGGCAGCCCGCCCCTCTGCCCTCCGAAACAAACCAGTTTCCCATGCACTGCGAGAATTTCCGATTGGACCCTGGGAATTATTTTGTTATGGCAAAATAGCTGCAGACCAACCAATAGGAACAATAATTGGGATATATAAGTGCCATATCTTGAAAAGTTTTAAAAATATTAACTGAATTTCAGTAGATTTTTCATAAAAATCTAGTTTCTCGTAGTGTATACTCTTCACTCGATCAGATCAGTGCGTGCCTCGCATTTTGCGGGATCTCTCAGGTGCCTGGGCGCTCCTACTTGGCCCACAACAAGGCCAATGGTCAGTCAGTCAGTCCTCGGTTTTTGGCGGCCATTAGTCATTCACATAGATAGAGGCGCCAGACAAAACACAGGGCCGAAAATGAAGGCAGAAATTGGATTTGGGACGGAAAACAAGCGTGGGAATAGGTTTTACTTTTCAGACGGCGTGACCAGGCAACGCTCGATTTCGGAAGCCATAAGGTGTAAGCCGCTTGCCGGGAGATTTCAGCCTGCCACTGACTGCCTCTCTCTGTCGCATTTCCGCCCTGGCTTCCGCCTGCCCCCATTCCAGAGGGCTCCGGCTCGACTCTTCGCACTTGGCTTCTCTATTCCCCCTTATCGGGGGTCTGCGCCAAAACAGAGTCGCAGTCGCGGGAGCAGATAAGCACGAGGCGTTAGGCGGGCACACATTAGATGGAAATTGTCCAATTACCCACGTTCGTGGCAAACACACTCAGTATCTGACCCTCCTCTGCCCCCTTCCCGCGCTCTCTTTGTGGGGAAAAAACGCCAACAAAAAATATATATACAAATATTACAGTCAAGCTATTATGACTCGGACAAGGCTATCTTTCGGTATTTGTTTTTTGGGTTTTTCTCTCCAAACCCTTTTCTAACGATACAATAGGCTTGAGGGAAGATTACAAATTAGCTTTCCTAATGTTTTGTATGCCTTGGTTATTCATAAAATAATTTACTAGTACTGATAGTAAAGGAACAGATATTTTTGACTACTTAAAGTACTTCGCTTTTGTAATAAGCTCGGAAAATACAAGGCGCTATTAACTGGTTTGCCTGCAATGTACCAGCAAAACAGCTAAGTGGAAGCAGTAGCAAAGTTTTGTTACGAACTCCAGTTATTATTCAAGAAAATAAAGATTTTTTCGATTAGTAATGACTATTTTAAAACCACTAAGAAGAATTCTGAGACTTAAAAAAACCCCGTGCTTAATTGCTGTTGAATAATTAACGTTTACCCGCCTAGCTTATTGCTCATCAAAGACCATTTTATTTCCAAGTACAAGTTAGAGATGTTCGCCTGTTGCAGACAAACAGACTCTTATTTTATTTTATGAGCACACAGAAGCGATGCGCAGAGGCTGGCTGGCCTGGGGAAGGCAGCATTCCACTCTCGCTATTGATATTCACTTACCAAGATTGCATCATCGGCGGCCAACGTGGTCACAGCTTGGAGTGCCTGCAGTGCAATTTGCTGGAAACATCGAAGAGGCCTTGTCAATCATCGTCATTGACATCCTTCCGCTTGTTTTTGCATTTGCACAATTGGCAGATATTTTATCTGCTTTCCGCTTGTTGTCTGTGTACTCATTATTGTCTCCTTAGTTTTGCAATCTCTATAACTTATCAGTTTTAATAGCACGAAGACCTCTCACGTATACCTTTCTAATATACATCAGTTTAGATCTCCCAGTCCCAGATCTCCCCAAAAGCACTTGTTAACACCTGCCTTACCCCCACATAAATCCATATGCAAATTTCTCTCGTCGCCAAACGAGTTCAATGAACACTCAATTCAATTCGAATCGAAAACGGAAATAAGTCGGGCTAAAAACGTTTAATGAAAAAAAGGGGGAAAAGAATTCGTGGAATATAACTCAAGCGTGAGATGTCATGGGAAGATCCGATGCCATCATTTATTAATTAACCGCTAAACGCTTTCAAACTGAATCGCTCACAGAGCTATTTCGGCACGTAAACACCAGCCACAGCGGGTTAATTGGAAGATAGCTTTCATGGGAAACGGAATCGGATAAGGGTTCCGTCCACATCCAAACATATATAATAAATATAATACAATCTTATCTGCGGACGAAGAGGGAAACGTCACCAACCGACTGTCGGGTGGATCGTGATTGGCATTTTAAAGAGAAAAAGAAATCTAGGCCAACGACTTGTACAATTTTCGTACTAAAATTTGAATGCGGTTCTTCTTTCTTTTAGCCCGGACTGGATGATGTGGTTAAAAAGTGTCGCAACGTTAATTTGTTCTTCTCTACGGATATCGAGACGGCCATCAAGGAGGCCGACCTCATATTCATCTCGGTGAACACACCCACAAAGACATGTGGCAATGGCAAGGGTGAGTACATATATTAATGAAATACTCACAGTAAATGTAACAATTTCTATGATTTCCAGGACGAGCGGCGGATCTGAAGTATGTGGAGAGTGCCGCCCGGATGATCGCCGAGATTGCGCAATCCAACAAGATTGTGGTGGAGAAGAGCACGGTGCCCGTGCGGGCAGCGGAAAGCATCATGCACATTCTGCGGGCGAATCAGAAGCCCGGCATCCACTACGACATCCTGTCTAATCCGGAATTCCTCGCCGAGGGGACTGCCATCAACGATCTGCTGAATGCTGATCGCGTGCTAATCGGCGGCGAGGAAACGCCCGAGGGCCACCAGGCGGTGGAGAAGCTGTCGTGGATCTACGAGCACTGGATACCCAAGCAGCACATCCTTACCACCAATACGTGGAGCAGCGAACTGTCCAAGTTGGCGGCCAATGCCTTTCTGGCCCAGCGCATCTCCAGCATCAATTCGCTGTCCGCAGTGTGCGAGGCCACCGGGGCCGATGTCTCCGAGGTGGCACGGGCCGTCGGTTTGGATTCCCGCATCGGCTCCAAGTTCCTGCAGGCCTCCGTGGGCTTCGGCGGCAGCTGCTTCCAGAAGGACATCCTCAACCTGATCTACATCTGTGAGAACCTCAATCTGCCGGAAGTGGCAGCCTACTGGCAGCAGGTGATCGACATGAACGACTACCAGAAGAGGCGATTTTCGCAGAAGATCATCGAGAGCCTATTCAACACGGTTTCGGATAAGAGGATAGCCATCCTTGGGTTTGCCTTCAAGAAGAATACGGGAGACACGCGAGAGACGGCTGCAATTACGGTCTGCCAAACTCTGCTGGAGGAGGGCGCCAAGCTCGACATTTACGACCCCAAGGTGGAGCCCGAACAGATTATTGACGACCTCACGCATCCCACGGTCACGGAATCGCCGGAGAATGTGAAGAAGGCAGTGCAGATCCACAGCGACCCATACAGTGCGGTGAGAGCCACACATGCGCTGGTCATCTGCACCGAGTGGGACGAGTTTGTGGACCTGGACTTCAAGCGCATCTACCAGTCTATGATGAAGCCGGCGTACATCTTTGATGGCCGCAAAATCCTCGACCATGAGCGGCTGCAGCAGATCGGTTTCCATGTCCAGACCATTGGCAAGAAGTACCAGCGCGCTGGACTGCTGAGGTCGTGGGGCATTGTGCCGCAGCTATAGGCGCGGCGGACGACGACGGTGAAGGAGGAGGCGGTGGTGGCATTTACACTTAAAGTTGGCGAAATTTCCAGTATTTGCGAGACGAAATTGTAAATATCCTGACAGTCTAAGGCAGAAACGGCTTATATCGATGTAAATCGATGTTTAATCGGACTTTCCTCTCGATATACATCCCTGCTTGGGACGATTAATGGGAAAACGAAAGTCTGACGAAGATTCTAAACATCTATAAAGTCAAATAATAGTTCTTACACCAATTTCAAGCTTAAATCTAATCTAGAAAAGTGCTCGCAGTCCATAAACATGTTTAACTAAAGCAGTGTTTACAGTTTAAAGCTTTCTAGTGGCTCCCAAAATCTTTCTGAGTAATCAATTTTAATTTTCACCTTTCATTAATATTTTATATTGTGACCCTTTTGTAAATATTTGAATCATGCTTAAAGCACTTTTAAGAAAAGGTAATCTGATAGAAGAGCTATTCAGTTGAATTGTAAGCATCTCCGAACCTTTGTTAGATTTGTTTTCACATCTGTAACATTAATTTTTAATCTTAAACTCGACCCCGACCTAAGATCTGTAAAGTATTCAGCTAGAACCGTATTTGTATTCCTATTAATTCCTATTCCTGCGCCGATCAGCCACTCGAGGATTCGGCAGTTGCAATATTAAGTCCCCGCGGGCTCATTCCTCTCCCGCGGCGGTTCAATAATAAAAATCGAAGCATTTACACGAAGCATGTAAATTTTATACAAATAACAAGATCGTATTTGACTAGAAGGGTTTCCTCTTGACTATCTGTCGGTACCAGAGGAAGCTGGTGGCCGCCGACAAACTGAACCAGGTGACCAGGTACGACAAGTGGTCGTTGCGCATGGTTACACGGGTTTGGCCACCAATGGGACCGCTCTTGGCCGTCTGCTCATCGTAGATGGCATCCAAAAATACGGGCGCCGCGCCAGTGGAGGCGGACATGCGTGGCAGGTCGCGATACAGGTAAACATTGCCGCCTTTGTGGTCAGGTGTGAACTGAGGACGTGATTCTCCCTTGCGCACAACGGCTGTAAGCTCCACTTCCGATTTTTGCTGACCCAAAAGTCTGGTTTCGGGCTCTACTTGTTTGCGGGAGACCCAACCGCGATTGATGAGGACAATGTCGCTGCAGGGAATGAGGCATTAAGTCCAGTTAATCAGGATTTTCCATGTGAGTGGCTTACTCTCTGTCAGCCAGCTGAAAAGGCGTCACTATTAAATAGCCATTGCCTGAATCCCGCTGCGAGAACAGCCCTCCCTGGGTCTCCACACCATCCGGACGAATGAGTGACCTGGGACCCATGCGCATCTCTTTGTCGTGCAGGAAGCGGCCGCGGATCTTGACCAGGCGGTACTCCATGTGATCCAGATCCCTGAGGCTGCAAAGATTACTCTTGTTTTGATACTTCATGCATTGTAAGATGGACATAAGTATTACTTATCCGGCAGAGGCACTGGCGGCGCACTCAGCTGCTCGTTTAGATCCTTGATCAACTGCTCCTTCCAAATCTTGCGCTTAACTTGCCACACTCCCAAGCCGAACGTGGTGGCGGGAATGAGCTGGGATAGGTATAGAGATTCGATGTTCATAAGGCCAAAAGGATCAGCTGTTACCCACCAGCAAGAACCATCCCAGAGCGGTGATCTTCTCCTTGTCCTTGGCCGCCGGCGAGGGAATGCTCCAATCCAATCGCACTCGCTGTTGTGTCATCTTCCTGCTGACCAGTGGTAGGGTATTCCCAATGCCTGGCATGCTGGATGCCTTCAGCCTAATCCCGGCCATTTTGCGGCACATTAGATGGCCCAAACGCAGCATTTTGTGTGTACCTTTAACTTATTTTCTTTTATTATTATTCCTTTCTGCTTTAGAGGTGTCCAGCCGGTCGATTTCAAGAAAAGTTTCCCCCAAAATACCGATAGTATCGCATTTAGCAGTGCAAAGTACGCCCGAGTTGGCAGCTCTGTGCGAGCAGCTGTTTTCTGCTGTCGTCGCGTGCAATTGGTTTTTTTAACCGCTTTTGTTTTTAGCGAATTTATAAATTTTGTATAATGCTCTGTACTCGGGCTGTGGCGCGGCTAGCCGGAAGTGCAGTCAGCAAAACATGGGTAAGTTAAAATGTTGAAAATCATTCCTCCAATTCAAGATATACGACTTCAATGCACTGCCTGTGGCAAGGCTTATATAAACGCAGACTATAACTTTATTTTTACCCTTTTTACAGAAAACACAGCCACTAATAAGGCAATCTCCGGCGATATTGGGGGTTTTCGAGCAATCCTGCCGTTTGTGTTCCTCCACCGGCGTGGTAGATAGCCCAAACAAGACAAAGCCCGGCACGGGAGCGGCCCCCGGAGCCGCGGAAGGCGGCATTCTCAAGCGAGTGCTGACCAAAGTAGGATTTACACCGAACACAAAGGCTGTAGGTCAAAGATACCCTGTTTATCCTGGAATTGTTAATGTTTTAGCTTATCTTCCATGAATTTAGCGCCTTAAGGTAAGCAGTCACCTGCTGTACGAGAGCGTAGCCGACAAGATCAACTATGTGGTCTTCTTTCGCGACTTTAATCTGCCCAACACCTTCAACTCCTGGTTCCTAGTCACAGAGCTGCATGTGTGGCTCCTGCTGATGCGTTCCATGGCCGAGGGCTCCGAGACTGGTGAGGATGGTCGTTTCCTGCGCAACTGCATCGTAGAAGCCATGTGGGGCGATGTCAACACGCGTGCCAAGAAATTGGGGGTGAGTTCTTAGTTCAGCGACTGATACTTTATGTTCAAGCTAACTTTTGTTATCCCCCTACAGGCTCATAATCCTTCCCGCACCCGACAGCAGATCGAAACGTTATCCGAGCAGTTTCAAGCAGCTCTTATTGCCTACGACGAGGGCATTATGTCCGACGACCATGTACTGGCCTCCGCCCTGTGGCGACGCTTTTTCGAGATGAACTGTGAGGATTACACCCAGATTGAGCGGCTGGTGAAGTATGTTCGCCAGCAGGCGGCTATGCTGGACAGCTTGCCGCGCGATCAGTTCATCATCAAGCCCAAGGTAGCCTGGCTGGATCTGGACAAGTGCAAGGTGTAATCTAAGTTTTTGTTTTTTAATAAAGTTAATGAGAGTATGTAAAACTATATGACCAGATCCTCCACGGACTGATTACTTAAGGCACGCAGCTGGCACTTGAGCAGAAACGCGGTGATCCTGCGCTCAGCTCGCTTTCGCTGAGGTTCCTTGAGCTGGGCGAGGACTTGGTCCATCTGAAGGTAGCTGCTTCGCGGGGAAAGTGTATGCGCTGGCTGGGTCTCCTCCTCCTCGTATATGATTTCTTCCTGTATAATTTGCTCGTTGGGCTCCTCAACGATCTCCTCGATAATAAAAGTGCTCGGTGTTTGGGTTATTTCCCCATCTTCGTACGTCTCCCACAGAAACTGGACGGCGGTTTCCTTATCGTTAGCAACTGTGTCCTCTTTGTTTGGACAATCCTTTACTTTGGGTTTGCTCCTGGCCTTGGGGCGTGGCTGGCTGTCGGCCAGGAATCGAAGGCGTTCCAGGTAGGGCCAGGTGGAACCGCTGGTGTCTGCCCGACGAAACTCCTTGCGGAACTGGTAGTGAAGGTTGTTCCAGCGCATCAGACAGAATTCCACTGGGCAGGAGTAGATTGGTCAGATGGATTCTTGAAGCAAGTTTAGGATTCTCACCATCACAACCCATTTTCTGGGAAATCTGTGCCCAAATATCCGTTTTGGCCTTCATGGCTTCGTAGTTCGACAGTCCAGATCGTTTATAAAGCACAGGATTGGGTTCTACCAAGGAAATCAGCTTGAAATCGAAAGGCCGATTCTTTTTGTAGCTGGTCCGCATTGTTTATTTCTTTCTACTACTCTTAAGTTGCTTGATTTTTTATTTACTATGTATAAAATTGGTTATATCCCCTAGATTTCTCAGTATCTTGTGTTCCGATCTGTTGTTTGTGCCATGTTTGTTTACCTCGCAAAGGGCAGCAAGTGATCGATAGAAACAACCTTGTAAAATATGAACAGCATAAAAACCAAACGGCGAAATATAAATGGAAATATGTTCCAACCGAATTAATTTATTTTAAATGAATTGTTTGCATTTAATGTTAAATGTAATGCAAATTCATTTGTAATTTTTTCGATTAATTACTGTATTTCAACCATTGCATTTTTAGGTGTGACCATAAAATACAATTCAGACATTTTTAACACTGGAAAAGTCTGGACTATTGGAAAATATTATCGATAGTTACACCGATAGCAACATCGATACTGACATCGTTGTTTCTGCAGCTCTAACGACGTAGGAGCTGAAAAATTGTGAAGTGAAAAAATTGTTAAAAGTGCATTAATAACGTTAATTTGGTCAGCGATCTACGCACTTGCATTCACCCAACAATGAACATGTAAGTGGCAAATCGATTTTCGCAGTCGAAGCTTCCGTTTGGCCGGAATTCGAAGAGGCCATGCGGCCGGGGGCCAAGTGTCGAAAATCAATAAATTCAAAATGGCAGTAAAAAATGAAAATTACATAAAAAAGGATTGTTCAGAGAGAAATTCAACATTTTGGCATTGCTTGAAAATCCAAATTCCATTTTCATGGCATTTAACGCTCGTTTCAGGTACAACGGACAGGTAAACGCCTTCGGCGGCGGCGGAGGAGGAGCAGCTGGTGGCGCAGGCCTCGCCGGCGGCATGATTCCCAATCGCATGGGCGGCGGTGGAGTTCCGCCCGGCGGTGCTGGAATGTTCCAGCGCAATCGCTCGGCCCCATATCCGGGCTTCAATGGACATGGCCACGGGCCAGTCAATGGCGGCCAGCGTCGCATAAACGGCGGACCCGGTGGCGGCGGCGGCATGGGGGGACCGCGCGATGGTTTCGGCGGACAGAACGGCCAACGGTCTTCTAATCACGGCGCCCATTTGCCCAAGATAATATGGTCGGAGGTGAACCTAACACCGTTCCGCAAGAACTTCTACAAGCCCTGTGACTCGGTGCTGGCCCGCACCCCGGTCGAGACAGAGACCTTTCTCACAAGCAACGAGATCACCATTAAGGGCGATCAGGTGCCCACGCCCAGTATTGAATTCGAGGAGGGCGGTTTCCCCGACTACGTGATGAACGAGATCCGCAAGCAGGGCTTTGCCAAGCCCACGGCCATTCAGGCCCAGGGCTGGCCCATCGCTCTCAGCGGCAGGGATTTGGTGGGCGTGGCCCAGACAGGATCGGGCAAGACTTTGGCCTATGTCCTGCCGGCAGTGGTGCACATCAACAACCAGCCGCGCCTGGAGCGCGGCGATGGACCCATCGCCTTAGTGCTGGCTCCCACTCGAGAGCTGGCCCAGCAGATCCAGCAGGTGGCCATCGAGTTCGGCAGCAACACGCACGTTCGCAACACGTGCATCTTTGGCGGGGCCCCGAAGGGGCAGCAGGCTCGCGATCTGGAGCGCGGCGTGGAGATCGTGATCGCCACACCCGGCCGGCTGATCGATTTCCTCGAGCGGGGCACCACCTCGCTCAAGCGCTGCACCTACTTGGTGCTGGACGAGGCCGATCGCATGCTGGACATGGGCTTCGAGCCCCAGATCCGTAAGATTATGCAGCAGATCCGCCCGGATCGTCAGGTGCTCATGTGGTCCGCCACTTGGCCCAAGGAGGTGCGCCAGCTGGCCGAGGAGTTCCTGAACAACTACATCCAGGTTAACATCGGATCGCTCTCGCTGAGCGCCAACCACAACATCCTGCAGATCGTCGACGTCTGCGATGAGAACGAGAAGCTGATGAAGCTGGTCAAGCTGCTGACAGACATCTCCGCCGAGAATGAGACCAAGACCATTATCTTCGTGGAGACCAAGAAGCGCGTGGACGAGATTACGCGCAATATCTCGCGTCAGGGCTGGCGCGCATGTGCCATTCACGGAGACAAGTCGCAGCAGGAGCGCGACTTTGTGCTGTCGAGCTTCCGCAATGGCCGGCACTCGATCCTGGTGGCCACGGATGTGGCTGCCCGCGGACTGGGTGAGTAAACGTCGTAGACTTTTGCGGGCTTGGGCACAAGCCCAACCACCCTCAGTGTTTTTTCTCTCCATAACCAAGCAATTGTTGCCTGTGGATCAATCAGCATCCCGTGGGGTTTTTCCATTCATTATTTTGTGATTCGTCGTCGACGCCTCCTGGTTCGTTCGGCGTCTCAGCGATCCGTCAGCGATGAATCGGCCAACACCGTCCCAGACTCTTCGCCTTTCTTTCTTCCGCTCGCTCTGTCTTTCCAGAAAATGCATTTAATTTTTTGGGTCGAGGTCAGTTCCGGATTTCACATGAACTCGCCTGGAACAGTTCCGGAAAAGTGATTCACGGGGGTGTTCCCTGGGTGGAAATGCATCACAGCTTGCAGCTGCATCCCACGACTATCTGCACAGTTACATATATCCTTTAATTTACTTTAATTAAGACTATGTTAAGTTTATAGTTTTGATTTTGTTTAAGCAGAAGCCGGCGACACTCGGTTTCCGACAACCGAAGGACTTTTCTCAGTTCTGTGCAAGTGAAAACCGGAAAAGCGACCAGTTGTTATTGTTCTGTTTTGCATGTTCGATCCTCCCCTCTATTTCAGTTGGACGGAGGCTTCAAATAATGTATTTTTTTGTAAGGGAATCCTCCTCTGGGTTTCATATCCAATCCCATTTCGCGCGGTTAGTTTCCCACAGTTTCCACTTAAATATTCTCCGATCACGAAGAAAAGGTGTGGGCTCAAATAATGAGGGGAATGTGTGTTTGTTCTCCATGCATTGCTGGTTATACTACGTTGTTGAACTTTTAGTTTGTTTGTTGCTCTCTCTCTTGCTCATAGTTTTTAGTTGTGTCTCGTCAGTCTCACCTTAATAATATATTGTATGCAACTTACTGTCAGTCAAGGAGTCCAATGGCCTAGAAAAAATACTCTAACTCAGTCCACCCTAAACAAAAACCCCTTTAATCAGCGGATTGAGCAAAAGATCAAATAAATTAAA
>JAEIIM010027298.1:0-12388 GCA_018874515.1 Drosophila greeni | reverse complement strand
TCGGGTTCAGTCCAAAAAATATATATAACTTTAAGGAAAGTTGAATAGTTGAATATAAATTATCTAATAAATAAAACTAGGCTGAAGAATTTATACTAGATATTTTCAACCGATCTGCCAATGTTGCCCAAGATAAATGCTCCCTCTGCTGCCCTCTGTGCGCAGAGAACTTTAAATAATTCAAACAAAAAAAACTCTTTCAGAGCAACAACAATTTGTACACAATTTGTACACAATAACAATAAAAATCAAAAAATAACTTAATATATACATCAAATTTGAATAAGCACCTAAAAAAGCTGATCAATTACCGAAATATATGAAAAACGTCAAATTTGACGTTAAATTCAAAAATAACGGTAATTTGCCGCCATTGCTTTAGAGATGCTCACTTAGTTCCAATAAACTGACATCTAACTTTAAACCAGTGATGCTTAGCTAGCTATATTTCACTTGGACATTTTAAGACATGTTATAAACTGCTATAATAACTTTATGCATTTTGAGTACCATACTCTTGGGATTTTTTATAGCTGGCGAAAAGTTTTTATAAAAGTTTATACCAGTTTCCGTTGTCGGTCTTCTGCCTTCTCTCCAGCAAGAAAGATGCATTTTTTTTACCAATATTGCAATATTTGTATATATATATTTTTCTCTTTATATGCACATTTCTATATATATATTTCTAGATGATCATCTTTCAAGCAAGTGAGATGCCAATTTTTCCCAATATTGGAATATAGCTTAAAAGGCATCTTTAAAGCAATCTATCGTAAGCATCGTAAATAGCAAATCGAAATTAAATTAATTAATTAATTTATTATAATTAATTTATTGTTTTTTTTATTTTTTTGTTGTACAACACATTGCCAAAGAGTTGTTGATGTTTTTATAGGCGACAAAAAAATTTGAATTCAGAACTTGCACATGCGATATAGCGATTAATCGATAGATCGATATATCGATATGTTAATCAATTTCCTTCACCTCTAGCGGAAACCCAATGAAAACATAGGTGGAAATTGCGGCCGATTTTGTGGAAAATGGGGGACCAACAGCAGCAACAACTGATCCTGGCCACCGGCGGCTATGATCACACAATCAAGGTGTGGCAGGCGCACACCGGCAACTGCATCAAGACGATGCGCTTTGTGGAAACTTCCGTAGGTGGACCTTAATCCTTACATATTCCATATATTATGTGCATTATGGTTACAGCAAGTCAACGCCTTGGACAGGACTCCGGATAAGACCCGTCTGGCGGCCTGTGGCTACCAGTGCATCCGCTTGTATGACCTGGAATCCAATTGCACGGCTCCGGTCATCAATTTCGATGGCGTGCAGAAGAACGTGACGCGTCTGGGCTTCCAGGAGGACGGCAACTGGATGTTCACGGCCGGAGAGGATCATCACGTTCGCATCTGGGACATGATATCGGCTCCGCCGCACTGCTCCCGTGTCTTCGACTGCGAGGCACCGGTGAATGCCGCCTGCTTGCACCCGAATCAAGTGGAAATCGGCATGGGTTCGCAGAATGGCAGCGTTTTTCTGTGGGACGTCAAGTCCGAGAAGCATGAACGCATTGTGCCCGAGGTGGATGCCTCTATTCAGGATGTGGCCATCTCGCCGGATGGTCGTCTCCTGGCCGCCGCCAATAACAAGGGCAACTGCTACATTTGGTCGCTGACTAGCAGTCCCGACCAGAAGATGAGCACCCTGAGACCCACAAAGAAGATCCAGGCGCACAGCCGCTACATTCTGCGCTGCAAATTTAGTCCCGACTCGCGGCTGCTGCTCACCACCTCGGGCGATGGAACTGTTTGCATTTGGATGACGGATGACTTCAGCAAGTACCGAGAGTTGTGCATCGAAAACTATTGGGTTTGGGATGCAGCCTTCAGTGCTGATTCCAAGTGGCTCTTCACCGCCTCCTCGGATGGTGTGGCGCGCCTGTGGAAGCTGCAGACAAAGAGCCCGATAAGGGATTACACTGGCCACACAAAGGCCATCACTGCCCTGTCCTTCAAGGATGAGATTGTGGGTAAATAATGATAGCTTCTCTAGGGGTTAGTTTGAGATAGCGATAGAATATTGGCTATAGATTTAGTCAGCTTCATGATCGTGTTACATCCTGGATGGGATTCAAAGGCATAATTAATGGCCATTTTTGGAGGCAGTTGTTCAGTAGCATTTAGCGTTGGTGATGTCGATGATGACTCCTTCATAACCCAGTCCAGAACTGAAGCTCAACAACACACAACGCGAACAGTTAGAAAAACGTGTGAATCCTACCTCTGGAAATCAGCGCTTGGCTTTTGTAGCGACTTTTTATAATTTATATAATATATAAACCTTTGATACACAATTATTACACATTATATTATAATATATTAAGACTTAAACATGTGTGCAAAATTTTACATTTTAAATAATAATACACATCCGAAAAAAAGGAAAACAATGAATCTTGAAGATTGCCGCCATACAAAAATAATGAATGGTAAGGAATAAAATTGACTTGTTCGTGTTTTTTGGTTGCTGCGGACGGGTTTCACTCGGCGTAAGCAATGCCCTGGGCCACCACGGACTCCTTGATGGGATCGGGATCGTCGCCCAGCTTGTAGCCCACGATGCAGGTAACGTCGACGGCCTTGCCAGTGGGATTGAGCAGCAGCATCACCTGGTTGATGGGCGTGGCCGGGCGAAATGGTTTGTGGGGTGGCATCTCGCAGCTAGTGGGCGGCAGCAGGCGCACCTTACAGGGCTGCAGAGGAGAGAAAAATGTAAATAAAGGCTCCCAGAAAGCTCTCCAACTCACCTTTTTCACGCTCGCATCGAACTGAAAATCGCGCACAGGCTGGCGGCTCTTGTTCTGGGCCGATATCACAATCACCGAGACCCGGTGGCCGGGCCGATCGCTGGTGAAGTTCAAGCTGAGCTGCATGTCATCATCGTCCAGCAGAATACGTTCCTCTCCGGTGGCCTGGACATGGTCCAGTTCCACGTGAATCTCGCTAAGCGGCTTGGCCACCACCGGAACTTCTTCTTTAAGCGCTGATCCCTCCTCCACTTTGCTCACATTCTCGCTCTCAAGCAGAGGAACATCATCAATCGAGTCGCTGGTCGGAGCTGAGGCGGCAGCAGGCTGCTTTCCATTCTTTTCCTCCAACTTTGCTGGCACCTTCACGTGCATCTTGTCTCGAGCGAGATCATTAAGGGTTATCTTTTCGGGATCACGCTTGAAGCTAGTCATCCGCTCCTGTGTGGGCATTATCCGCTGGAAGAGCTCCTCGCTGAGCATATCAATCTGGGGCATCTTTTTGGCAGTGGTTCCAGGCCTTTGGCCCGAGTCACTGGCACTGCCGTTGGCCAAGCCCTCGACGGTGGAGCTGGGACTGAGAACCTGAGGCTCTAGCAATGTGCTCGAATTCTGAAACGGCGACTGATTCAGCTTGGCCTCACTTTCGGCCAAGGCGCTGCTGAAGATGTCGTTGAGGTCGGCCAGGGGGTTTTCCACTTCCGTGGATTTGGAATTATTGCTGGCTGTACTCGACTCCTTGGCTGGGGCCAAGGTTGGGGCTGATCCTCCTTCTTCAGTGCCGCTGCTTCCACTGTTGATTAGCAGATCGCCAAGGAGTTCGTTCAGGAGGAGGGCATTCCTGGAGCCTGAGGCGGCTGTCGGTGAAGTAGCTGTGCCAGTGGTTGTGGTAGTTATGGGTAAGCTGCTTGGAGCTGAGCTCTTTGTGGGGGAGGATACCAGTTGCTTGTAGCGTTGCATGGTGGCCAATAGGGCTTCGTTGGCTTCCAGGGTGTCGGCTAGAGAGAGCAAGAAGGTATGGCAGGGGGGCATTAAATACTGTAAGAGCTCGTCACCCACCTACTAGCTGGGGATCGGTATTGTCCAGCAGCTGCGGCAGATGCTGGAAGATGGGCTTGTTTTTCTTGCAGTTCTTGTATAGGTCGTGCAGCGTCTCGTTGGCATCCTGATCGGCGGGATCGTAGGTGTCCAGCATTTGATTGAGCAGCTTCATCGTCTCCTGGACCTCGCTGAGCACCTGGCGATGCTGGGCGAACAGGTCATTGCGGCGCGCCTCCTGTGCCATGCGGTATTGCAGCAGCAAATTGGCCCGCTTGAAGTTCTCCAGATTATTGCTCTTAATCAGCTTGGCGAACATGGCCTCGTCCCTGGTCCCTAGGACGCTCTCGCGCTTGGCCACCGCCGAGTCGTTGGTGCCGTGCTCGATGTCGCCCTCCTTGCGCAGCATTTCGTAGGCATCACGGATCTTCTGGCGCTGCGGAAACTCGGTGGTCCAGAGCAGCAGGCACTCCATGATCCGTTGCTTGACCTCGTGCGGCGTCTCGGCGCCCTTGTACTTTTTGGATACTAGGCGGATCAGTTCATTGAGGAAGCGAAATTTGGAGGCCTCGTCCTGGAACTCTTCGCCGCAGTGCGTCATGCACTCTTCCAGGAGCTGTGTGAGTCACAAAAAAAGGGGTATTATTGGTATAGATTCTATTTAATGGGATATTCAATATTATTTTAGCTGTTTTGCTGTTGCTGTTGCCTCAGACCTGGCCACAATACAGGCTTATATTACGACCACAAAGGCAGTGATAACGTTCGCGAATCCAACGCAGCCACACAAGTGCGTGTCTGAACATGCATGTCCAATACATGTGTGTGTGTGTGTGCTTTTGGGCCCCCTTTACCGCAACACCCACTAAAGCAGTTACTGGTATTAGTGTGTGGAAACTGTCGAAGGGGGGGAAAGGGGTCCGAAAAACCCATCCCACTCACCGATATGGCCCGGGTGGATTCGGTTATGTTGGCCGATCGCACCTTGGCCACGATCATCTCCTGTGCCTTGTGCACCAGCTGGCCATTGCTGCGCACCACAATGCAGAACATTTGCACGCCCAGTTCATCAACTCTTTCCTTTGCCGGATTCGTTGCTCTGTCTGCAGAACGGTAAGAAGAAGAGGAAGAGGGAGAACAGATAGCGGCATTGCCGCCGTGTTAACGGTTTGTCCGAGGTTCTACGCCTGCAAGCTGTGGGTCGTACGTACCCAGCATCTCCTCCATAATGCTCTCGTCGGTAGTCATTGTTGAGTTTTGTGGCTCTGGCTCAATTTCTAACTGGGGGAAATACAATATATGCGGTGATTTTGAACAACAGGCATGTTGTTGTTGCCTTTGACAGCTGCTAGGGATGGGCAACTATACCGATACTTTTTATTTTCTTTTGTGCCTAGTGGTGGGAAAAATTTTGGCACACAATGAAGGGTGATTTCCACTTATACGATTATTATTGCATTAAAAATTCCATAAAATACAAATAAAACTATTTTAAAATTAAATTTTAAGCTGTTTATTGAAAAATACCTTTAAAGAAAACGCTTAGTAGCACTATTCCTTGTGTTTGGCACACAATGAAGGGAGATTTTCACTTATACAATTAATATCGCATGTAAAATTTCATAAAATACAATTAAAACTAATTTAAAATGAATTTTTAAGCTGTTTACTGGAAAATAACTTTAAAGAACACTCTTAGTAACACAAGGAATATTATATTAAGCCCTATAAAGATATGCATGAAAAATAATTTAAAAGTTTGATTTTCAGCTTTCAAGATTCTTGCCGCGGCATTGTTTTCGGGTGGCAATTTTCCTGCAGCGACAAATTTACAAAAAAAATTTCGTTGAGATTTTGCGCCAAAAGTATAATGGCGCCGTAATGTCGAGCTTGTTTGTACGTTTTTGCGACGCAAATGAAATTCTTGGGAAGTTCAAGATTCCTGGAACGCACAGAAGTGTGCATTTTCTATAAAGATCCCCACATTTACCGCCAGAGAAATAAAACAATTTTGAATTTTGGAACTATTATATACATTGGTTTGAGCTTATTTATTTATTTAGGAAAGGCAACAAGTTTTAGTCTTTTTTGCCCTCATCTTTCTTGTCCTCCTTGGGCTCGGCCCCAATATCTTTCAAGAGATAATACTGAAGAGGATTCGACCAGATTTCGTCTCTGATAGACATGCCTATCTCGTCGTAGATGATATCGGTGTCATCCACGAACCAGTCGAAGAAGCCCTTGTAGTCATAGTAGCGCTTCTTAATGTTGCCCTTTGTCGGTTCCTGCTTGAGCAGGTTCTTGCCCTCCTTCCAGTCGATGGACGTGCTCTTGGACAGAGCACTGAAGAAGTACTCCTTGGTGAGCTCCTTGTTCTCAAAGTAGGGATTCTCGTCGAAGTGAAAGGTAATACGATAGCCGGATTTAATGTCTTCGGCCTCCACCACCTCCACTTGGTTTAGCGAGTGCAGGCAATCGTCTTCCTCCGGTTCCAGGGCACGGGTTATCTTCGGGTGGTTCATCAGGGTGGTCATCCAGAAGTTGGAGAGCTTCTTGAGCAGCTCGCCGCGTTTCTCGAAGTGCGGCTTACGCAGCTTGTTGTATTTCGATTCCACCTGAAGGATCTCGTCGGTGGCCTTCAGGTTGAGTTGGTCAGCCTCGATCTGGCAATCAGCAACTGCCTCCAGCAGTTCATCGTCGAAGTCGTCATCGCCGGTGGTGTTCTCCGGCTTGGTCTTGGGCACGTCCGACATGCTGATCGCTTTTCCGTGTGTTTTCGGTTGTACTTAACGGAATATTTCCGAGAAAAACAAAATTTAAGCGAAGAGCTGGCTGTCGGCGTCCCGGCGGTTTTTAGAGAAGAGAGATTTATTAGAGATGGGTCCGCCGATAACGATAAATTAAACCGGCTGAGTCTTAAAAAAAAATACTTTAATACCGCTTTTAATATTAAAATATACCATTATTGATATCCCAAAATGGAATTTTGAGCAAAATTTAATATACAGTTTCGCTCTAAAAATTCAAAAAATTAAAAAGCTACAGAGCAAATTTTTCCGGTAGCGTCGAGTTTTCGAAATAATAAATAAAATAATAAATTTAAAAAAGTATTTAGGATTATAGCGTGTGACCAGCTATACTTAACTGCTTTAGCCGAAGTTTTGGGCAAAGAATTTAGATTTTTCAGAAAACGGCCACATCATTGCATCCCTCTGAAAAGTGACACTGTGTGAAAAAAAGAAACGAAGTTTTTGCATACATTTCCGCTGCCTTGCATCTGGAAAACAGCTCAAAATGCATTTAAAAGGGCCGTGCAAGTAGAGGGTCGCTGTTCCACTTCTCTAAATAACAGACACTCAGGCCCCCGCGCCGTCGCCGCCGTCGTCGAGTGTCAACAGCTGCGCTGGCTGGCCGCAGTCAAAATGTCGGACATTAAGTAAGTGTCCGTGGGGGAAAAGTGTGAAATATGTGCACGGTGCGGGCGGCAGGGCCAAGATGTTCCTGGAGCCGCCGTGCCGCGATCGTTGCCCGATGCCCACGCCGAGTCCGGTGGGTGGTGTGTGTGTTTGTGTGCCCGCCGTGGTGGAGTACGAGTGCGTTCATGTGTATAACATTTTCGAGGTGTTTGCCCTAGTGTGTGTGGGTGTGTGTGAGTGAATGCCCCCGGGGCGAGTGTGTGCGTGCGAGCGCGGTGCATTGCGCCTGTGTGCGTGCGCTCGTTCGTTTTTCAATGGAATTTCGAATTTCAAATTCGCAGGGAAGAAGAATCTCACCTTGGCTTCCTTTTGCTCTCTTTCTTCCCCCCCTCCCGCAGCGATGACCTGCTCAATTACGAACTGGGGGACGACATCGATGACCAGACCCTGCTCGGCGCCGACGAGGATGAGTTGCTACTCTCGGACGAAGGTGAGTCCCGCAGCTCTTCGATCCCAGGCCCGATCTCGACCCAATTCTCTCTCTCTCGCCTTTCAGAGCTCGAAAAGGATGTCACCAACGAGGTGAAGCAGCAGATGCGCGCCGAGGCCGAGGAGTGGGCCCAAGAGCAGATACGCCAGCATGAACGCAAGCACAAGGAGCAGCTGCAGGCTGCAGGAGCTTCAGCTCAGCCTCAGCCCTCGGCAGCTACATCTACGGAAGCTGCTCCCGCGGACCCAGAGCCCTATACTCCAGCCCCGGCTCCTGCCGCGGCCTCTGCTCCAGCTGCTGCTGCTCCTGCTCCCGCCTACACTTCCGCTTCCACTGCCGACAGCAGCAGCAATGTTCAAAGCGTCGAAAAAACTCCACCCGCTGCTGCTGTGGCAGCCCCCACAGCCACAGCCACGGAGGAGAAGGTGGCGGAGCAGCCAGTGACAGTTAATCCCAGCACCAGCGGCAGCACGACAGACTCAGAGCTCCAGCGGCCGCCAGCTGAGGATGCCCCAACAGCGGCGCATAAGCAAGTCGAAGAAGCGGATGTGCCCAAGGCAAACAATAATGAAGAGATGGCCGCCCGGGAGACGGAGACGGGCTTGTCTTCGTTGCTGGCCTCCTCGCAGGAGAGCCTGCCCAGCGTTAGCTCCGCCTCGGTGGTCTCGGAGCTGCCCGATCCGCGTGAGGACGAGGAGGAGCGCGAGGAGCGCACTAACTACAAGACGGCCAGCGAGCGTGCCGAAAGCAATATGCGACACCAGCAGGAGCACGGCCACATGTCGCCCTACCAGCAGCACCAGCAGCAGCGTCGTCACCACGGTCATTCAGGTGAGGATTTAAGCCACGAAGTACCTCAGATCAGATCCTTAGACTCACATTTCTCCTCTTCAAATTGCAGACAAACAGCGCGGTAGCGGCGGAGGCGGACGCTACATGCAAAACCAGAATCAGATGGGTAAACCGCCACGCGGGATCGGGACACGGCACCATCTGCTGCGCAATCCCTCGCCCATGTTCGGTGTCCAGCAGCAGCAGCAGCAGCGCATGGGCATGGCCGGAATGCAGCCGCCACCCCAGCGATACGGCATGCCGGGTAATGCTCCACAACAACAGCCACAGCAGCAGCAGCAGCAGCGCCTAGCTCTGATGAGCACGCCAGTGGGCGGCGCTGCTCCTACCGCCTGTCTGCTTCCCCTTTCCCTGCCCGGCGCCCCGCTCGCCCTGTCCACCCTGCTGCCGCAGGCCCATCCCGCACATCCATCCCATCAACAGCAGACACTGAACAAGCCAACATTCATTCCCATTCCAGGCCAGTACCCGCCAACTCAGCCACCCAACCAGTCACCACAACAGGCACCGACCAACACACAACAGCCACACAGCGCTCCCGCCTCTCCCCTCCACAATCCCTCGCATTCGCACATGATGCACCACAGTCACAGTCACGGCCACAATCCGAACGGAGGCGGACCGCCTCACCTGCTGCCGCATCCGCACGAGCAGGTGCGTGTGGGTCTGTTGCAGCCGCCGCCAATGGGCTATGCCCCTAATCCTGGCGGCGGCGGTGGCGGTGGCGGAGGCGGAGGCTATCGCAATGGAGCGCTGTTGGGCCCAGGACCGGGACCAGGGCCACATCAGCTTCAGCAGCCGCAGTCGGGCGGCATGCGACCGCCCCTGTACCGCAACGCACCGCCCTATGGCTACGACCAAGGACATCCGCCCCAGCATCCGCCGCAGTTCATGCGTCCGCACAACGGCTGGCGGCCGCAGGGCGACACGACGCGCATGCCGCGACCTCCGCTGCAGACCCTGCCGCCGCACATGATGCCCGGCGCCCCGCCCAACTTCGCCAATGGCATGGGAATGCGGGGTCCGCCGCCCCCGCAGCAGCAGCAACCGCAGCCGTCGCAGCCGCAGCCACTGCCTCCGCTGCAGCAACAGCAACAGCAACCGCCGGGGCATCCATCGCAGCAGCCGCTTGGTGGCAATCCGGGACAGCAGCCACCGCCGAACGGACCGCCTATGCCGCAGCAACAGCAGCAGCAGAGCTCCTCGTCCGTGCCGCGCGTCAGCAAGGTGCTCATCAATCCGAATTTCAAGGGCGGCGTCGAGGCGGCCACCAACAAGTTCATCAAGGAGACGCACTTCATGCCGGCCATCAACAGCGAGGCGGAGCTGCTCCGCCAGCAGGAGGAGTTCATCAACAAGAATCGGCAATATTTCGAGAAGCGACGAATGGAGCGCTCGCCTCCGCCGGCTGGCTCTGGTTCAGGATCGGGCGCCGCTTCCGGTCAGGCGGGCGAAAGGCGGCGGGGCACACGCAGCCGCAGCCGTTCCCGAGGACGCAGCTACTCGCCGGTGAAGCGCACGGAAAGGGAGAGAGAGCGAGAGCGGGAGCGGGAGCGTGAGCGAGAGAGGGAACGGGAGCGAGATCGGGACCGTGACCGAGAGCGATATGGCGGCGCCACCGGAAGGACTGCAGGAAGCAGAGGATTCCGGCGAGCCGCTAGCCGCGACAGAGATGAGAATCGTGGCGGTGGCGGTGGCACGAGCACGAGCAGCAGCAGTGCTGGTCAAGCCGGTGGAGCAGCATCCGCCGGAGCTGCCCCAGCCAAGCGGCGTCGCAGTGGCTCTCCTGGCTCTGCTGCCGGCAATCGGAACCCCTTCTCCGGCGAGCCACGAGGCCGGACATCGGACACGGGCAGTCGCAATGCGGTAAGTGAGATCTGAGCACAGACTTCTGGACTTATCTAATGTGAACTTTTGACTTGCAGCCAAGCGATGAGGATGAGGAGACGCGCAATTACCGCCTGGAGATTGAAAAGCAAAAGCAGCTGCGCGAGAAGATCATGCGAGACAAGGAGCTGAAGCGTAGGCGCGCAGCCGAGGAGAAACTCCACGAGGTGAGTCCCAGATTTCATTTGATGCAGTTTTAAAGTGTTTTTTTATGAAGTAAATGCTCCGGCAGCGGTCAAGCTTACGCTCTGGCTAAGGAATGTACATAAATCGATAAAAAATATTATAGAATATCGAAAAATATCGTATTTATCGTTGAGAAATCGTTACTATCGATATATATTAATTATTTTATGTACATACATCCAAAGAAAATATCAAAGAATATCGAAAAATATCGCATTTAACTTTAAAAAATTGTTGTTATCGATAAATATTATCTATATTATCGCAAAGTATCGTTTTGTAGTTTAAAAAATCGATTTATTTATCGGCCTTCCGCCAATATCGATCTTATCTCTGAGAAATTAACCAGAAAAATTTTAAAAATAGCCATGCCCCGCCCTGCCAGGCCATTCCGCCCTTCGGCCACCGAAGCCTTAAGTTACGTTTTATTTATTAGTTTGTAAACTAAGTTTAGGGCGACGTGAAAAGAGCACACACACAAACGAAATATAAATTTATAGGAAAAACGCGCCGAGCAGCACAATTCGCCAGCCGAGGGTGACCAGGAGTCAGCATCAGCAGCCACCAGCGCCGCCGCCTCAGGACAAGGATCAGCAGCGGCATCAGCGCCAGCAGCTGCAGCAGCAGCATCCTTGCGTCACGAGCGCAAGGTCATCTCCTTGAAGCGTCGCGATGACCAGGAGGCGGGCAATGGTAGCCGCAGCAGGCAGGGGCAGTCGCAGGCGCAGCAGCAGCAGCCGACGCGCAAGCAAGTAACGGCGGCGAAAATAGCGCCAGAGGCCAAGCGGAGTATAACAGAGCACCTGGCTCCCTCCTCCAAGCAGCAGCACCATCACCATCACCATCAGCAGCAGCAGCAGCAGCAGCCGGCAAGAGCAGTCACAACCACTGCTGGAACCGGAGGAGGAGCTGGAGGAGGCGGAGGAGCTGGAGGTGTGGCTGTAACCGTGACCGCTACGGCGGCTGGTGGCACCCCACCAAAGCCACGCGATATGCTGCGCCTGGGCACGCCCAGTGACGACGAGGTGGAACTGGACTACGATGACGATGACCTGCTGCTGGACGAGGAGGATCGTCTGCTGGCCACGCCATCGCCACCGCCGCAGCAGCAGCAGAAGGCCAGCAGCAAGCGATCGGCCACGCCGGAGCTGTTGGTGGTGAAGCGCAACCACAAGGTGGTACGCAGCGGTAACTCGTCGGCGGTGTCAGCGGCCAGTTTCGGGTCTGGCCAGAGAAGGGTGGTGCTAAAGCCCACCAGCAATGGCAGCGGCGATCAGCAGCAGCAGTCCTCGCATGGCGGCAGCAGGCAGCGAGAGAGGAGGCAGCGGGATCAGGATCATGGACAGCAAAGGAAGAGCAGCGGAGGAGGCAGCAGTTCAGGTGGAGGAGGAGGCGGCATCTTTGATCGGCTGGAGAAGCGTCAGGCATCGTCTGGAGGAGGAGGAGGAGGAGGCGGCGGTAGCAGCCACAAGCAGCGCTCCAAGGCGCCCGCCCGCATCGTACTCAAGCACGATTGATGGAACAGGAAGAGGCAGAAGTAGCAGCGCGTCGACGACGAGGAGGAGAAGGATAATAGCTTAAAGTGTGAATCATAAACTATATAGTATACATATATATATAAATCTATTTTTTTTTTTGTAGCGGATGAGATAATGGGATAGCTTTTATCCCCCCTCTATAAGTCGAAAGTTGAAGGAACCC
>JAEIIM010027257.1:0-10149 GCA_018874515.1 Drosophila greeni | reverse complement strand
CCTATCGCTCTATAAAATAAGATTAAAATGCACATTTGAGAGTTGAAAATGGTAATCAATTTTTAATTGTAACGATGAAGCACATTTAGATTTTAAATTCTATAATGGCCTCTAATACAGCCCGATCCAGGGTTGCTTTGCCCCCCCATGACTTGTGGTTTATAATATTAACAATATTTGGTTTACAGTTCTAGCCTTGTAAATGATTTTAGTGTGTGTAATTTTATTTATCACGGATGTGGCACACGCAGCATGCCCGTTTCCGTGATCCTACTCTAGCTTCTGTATAAGTCTTTTTGGATTTGGATACCCAGCTAGGACAGGGAGTTGTGCTATCCCTATTCCCGTGACTCCATGTTGTATTAAGTATAAGTTACAGCTAGGAACTATATATAATTATCAATTATATGTACTCCGCGTCGTCATCGTCTTCCTCCTTAAGCTCCTCAAGCTCTCCATCGTCGTCGTCGACGTCCTCCTCCTGCTCCTCTTTTACCTCTTGCTGCTCCTCTTCGGAATCACTATTAGCTGGAGACTGGGAATTTTGGGGGGAGCGATTCTCTCCCATGTCTATTAAAGGCTGGATATCGACGTTGGGAACAAATTGTTGGAGGAGGCGTCCTACCACGGTGCACAGGCCCATAAGACGCTTCTCCATGCGCTGCTCATAGCCTAGGCGGTGCCTGTAAGGGAATTTGGGATTAGTATTTGAATTTGAACTATAAAAATCCCTATATTCTAGGAATTTTTTAAAGATAAAGGGCTAGCTTACACTGAATAGTAATGCTTACTTGTAATACTTTTCCTTCTCACTGAGCTCTTTGGCCTTCTTGACTTTTTTGGGCTTCTGCTTTATCTTCTGCTTCACCTCCTTCGGTGGCGATGACGGTTGCCAGGGCGATGATGAGGCTGTCGACGACTCTAGGGACTCGTCAAGATCATTTTCATCATTGTAGCGATTGTTGGAAAGCGACACCTCGCCGCCCACCATAACAGGGCCGCACTCTAACTCATCCATCTCTTGGTAGGCATTGTCTATATCCTCGCCACCCGTATCCACGCGATTAGTGGCCTCGGCCAGCAATCTGTTCAACTCGTCGTTGTTTTTCGTTTCATTGCTGCTGGGTGGCGGCGACATTGGCTCGTCCACATCGTCGGTGATATCCTCCCCATTGTGAGGGGAACGCTCACAAAAGTTATGATCATTGAGCACGCCCAACATCAGTGGCGGTAGCTCGTCACAGGAATAAACATTGGCAATTGCCAGAGTGTTATTCGGTGGCTCCATATTCGGTTCTTTTAGAGCATACGAGTGAAGGTCAGCTGTCTTTTGGTTCATGTAGGCATGAATGGTGCCAAAGAACTCCCACTCCTTGTTGAGCTCCTCGATCTTCTGTTTGGTCAGCGTACCGGACGCTAAGTTGGCCTTTTGGACGCGGTAGCGCTGCACCATCGAAAACCATTGCTTGCGCAGGGCAATTTCACTGAAATCACCGATTTTTGCAGTTTTCTTAAAAATCCTATGAGATACAGAGGGAACAAATTAAAGCCTCGTGTGGCCGCACTTAACCTTAAGAAACTCACTTCCATGGCTCGGCATGCTTCGGCGAGTATTTTGAAAAGAGCTCATCCGCCGCTATGCGCTGCACAACTAGCTGGCGCTTCTCCTCCACAGACCCTGCAAATGTCCCCAAAAATATCAGCTTGCGAAATGGTATCAGCGGACATGGTAGTTGCGGACTTACATTTTTTGGATCCACTCTTGGCATATGTGTGGTGATCCATAGTTGCTGAAGTTTTTCTCCCCTTTTTCTGTTGCACGATGAGCCAAGCACGTTGAAAATCAAATTAGAGATTGAACATCACTCGCAAATATCGAAAGGCGCCACTATCGATGGTTTCCCAGCACTAGATTGAAGCTGTCAAAACTTGGTTCTTTCGATGTTTTGTTAACTATCGATAAGGCAATAATCAATTCAATCAGAAGAATCAAGTCCTCCTTGTTCATTATTTGTCCTTTTCGCCATCCTATCCTTTATTTACAAATTTCAAAATTTAAAGATTAACAAAAAAAAACCCATATTCTTTTGCATGTCGTGAGGTTCTAGTCGTGACTTTTATGCGATAGTTGATAAATGCAGCATAGTGGTGAGACCATTGTTGCCGGTTTAGCTTATTTCTGGCCAGAATTAGCATTTGTTAAATAGAAACTGTAACTTATACAAAATGTAGTCATGTGATTAGGAGGAGGACGACATTAACAGAAGTTAAATTGGGATTACGTGATAAATAAAATTACTAATTAAATCATTTACAAAGCTAGAGTTATAAATAAAATATTATTAATATTAAAAAGCAACTCATGTCAAAGATAGTTTATTGGTCCACCGTAATGTGTGGCCTGGAATGTCAAGTTTGACCGCAGTATATGCTTTGTCAAGAAAGTATAAGTTTTAATCACACTCTTGTACCATTTCTAACGTACTTTTATTTAGCGTATGGCGCAGGCGCAGCGCGATTCACTATATTTTTCTAGCCTTTAGCTATTTTTAGCTTATTATTGCACAGAATCTAGCTAAAACGATTTGTCATCACTGGGTGCGACTATTATGTGCGATGAATCGATGGCCTTTCGAATAATCGATAACGTAATTTCAGGTTGATTTCGATGTAAAAGCTACTTATCGCCGTTATTTTTATTTAAAAATGACAAGGCGCCATTTATTTAAATCATTCGCACAGTGCAAAATGCAGGAAATGCAAATGGTAAATATTTCGTAAATTGTAAATTTTGTCATTTTAATAAAATAAAACTTCCAATGCCAGATACTTGTTCTTTCATCGTTATTTTTTATTTGAATTCAATTTGTAAATCCTTTTTCGTTGCGTGTGTGTCTTTTGTTGTTTAAGTACATTTTGGTTTTTTTTTGTTTAAGTACATTTTTTATAAACGCTAAGTACATAATTTAATTTGTTCAGTAGTTTCTGTCGCTGCTGCTTACTTATATATTTGATAAAATATATATTTAAATATATGTTTAGGCATGCAATGGTTGGGTAAATTTAATTTCGTTTATTTTCCGTTTATTTTTAGCTTAAACAACGCTACATACGCGAAATGCTTTGGTTATTGCTGTAAGAAGTCCACTAAATAGTAATTAAAATGTAATCATGCTTTCGTATGCTTCATGTTTAAATAGCTATAATATTTAATGTGTGTGTTTATGGGTGCTGTGTGAATGAGTTTCGTTAAATAAGTTTAAAGATCCTAAAGTCTAGAGAGCTTACAAAATACTTGGTTTTTCTTCTTGACTAAAAACACCTGGGTTGTGCTTTCATTTTTGTTTTCTTAAATATTAAAGTTTAAGCCACGCTGCGGTTTCTCAAGTCCACTATTTTTGTTTTTTACATAGTTTATAGTTTATTTCTTATATTCTATATTTTAGCCGTGTATTTTTTACTTTTTTTTTTGTTGTTGTGTTTTGGTGTCAAGTCTTTTCTTGTTCTTGTTGTCATGATGCAAAAATGTTCGTTGTTTTTTGTCCTTTGTCTCTTTTCAGCTACTTAAATTTAGTTGTAAATTATTAAATTATTTATAATTATTAATTTAATTTAAACTTATTGCTAGACAAAAAAAGTGTTGGAAAAAAAATAGTGTGTGTTGTCAGGGTTTTTGATTAGCTTTCAAGTTGTTTTTTGGTTAAACCGCTTAAAATAAAAAAAAAAAATAGGGGGAATGTTTAAAAACTTTGTTTCGTTTTTCATTTTTTTTTTTGTTTTGTTTTTAAAGACTATAAATTACGGAAACTATTTAAGCTTTGGTATACATAAGTAAGGCGGTAAACGGCTTCTATGCGTCTCGCTCTCGTCCTTGCCCAGGATTATATGGCTCTCTTGACTCCTCCTTCCTCCTTAAGACACTCCTCATTTGTTGTCCACTCCCAGCAACTTGGCCGCCTCATCCGCCGAGGACAACAGCTTGTTGAGTATGCCCTGATCACTGATCCCCAAAAGGTTACCAATCAGATCTGAACCCGCTGCAGCTGCTCCCGAGGGCGTGGCCTCTCCTAGGTTCTCCTTGTGCTCACCGAGACGACTTGCTCGCCACTCATTGGCCTTGTCCAGGAGCTCGTGCAACTTGGGTAGCTTCAAACCCAGCTTGTTGTTGTTATTATTTGTGTTGTTATTATTATTGTTGTTATTATTATTATTATTATTGTTGTTATTATTATTCTGGCAACTGTTGTTGTTGGAGGGTATCTGCTGCGGCATGGGTGAAGGAGCTGGTGTAACCGGTGGACTGCTGCTCATTGCCTGCTCATCATCGGAGCAATCGGAGCCTGGGGTATCCCCATTATGGGCCCTGCCACTGTGCTTCTTCATGTGACGCAACATGCTGTGCTTCAAGGTGAACTTCCGTAAACAGATGTCACACTGGAAGGGCCTCTCCCCGGAATGGGTGCGCATGTGACGCCGCAGATCCTCGGTGGACCAGAAGCGGCGGACACAGAAGGCGCAGATAACCTTACGGTTGCTATAATCTGGATATTTGCCACGACCCAGGCCATTGGTGGTCTCGTCATCGGAGTGCTGTTGATGCTGTGGCAGCTGCTGGGGATGCTGCGACGAGTCATTGGAGTGCAGGGACTCATTTTCAATGGCTCCCTTGGCCAAAAGCAAAGCAAACTCATGGGCATGCGTCTGCTTGATATGCTCCAGGCACTGCAAACGTTCGGCAAAGGAGCCTTCGCACAGGTGACACTTGTAGGGCAGATCACCGCCAGCGAAGAGATCGGTTCCAGGTCCCGCTCCAGTTCCATTACCTGGAGAGGCACAGGAGGAGACAGCAGCAGCGGCGGCAGCAGCGGCAGCAGCACTCATCTGGGCGGCCAGCTTGTGAATCAACTGCTGACGCTCCCGCTCCTTCTCCTTCTCCAGCTCACGCTCCCGCTCCAGCTCACGCTCTCGCTCCAGCTCCCTCTCCCGCTCCAACTCACGCTCTCTCTCGCGCTCCGCCTCCTGGCGACGACGCTGCTCCTCCAGCTCAATCTCCTCCACGGACTTGGGCACTGGTATGGGTTCGCTGACATCCTCGGTGGGCACATAGACCGACATGGCGGACTCCACATTGCCATGCTTACGCAACAAATGGCGATCGCAGTTGCTCTTCGTGGTGAACAGCAGCGGACAGTGGGAGCACTTGAAGGGCTTCTGGCCGGTGTGGGTGAGGATGTGACGGCGCAGGGAGCTGCTCCAGGGGAACATGCGCTGGCAGTAGGGACAGGAGACGCGATTGGGGGCCAAACTATAGGCAGACTTCTTTTTGGGCTCGCTGCTGGAGCTGGAGCTGGTGACATCCTCGGTGCCGCTGTTGTTGCTCTCGCTGGCACTGCCGGAGGCCACCAGACCCTCCTCGTCGCTTTGCTCCATGTGATTGGCCACATCGCTGGGTCGGAAGTAGCTATTGAAGCTCATGTTCTGGCTGGTGGCATTGTCCACCAGCTTGGCCACCGGCACGAGGTCCTGGGATTCGTCCTTGAACGGTGAACTGGCCACCTCTTTGAGGGATTTGCCCACGGATTCGGCCTGGGCTATCATGGTCTTCAAGCTGCTGGGATTACTGCTGGGCTCCTGCATCGTGGCAGAAGGTGGGGTTATAGCTTTCTCAGGATTCTCCTCCGCTGGAGGAGTTGTTGCCGTAGGCTTGATGCCCGCCTTGATGGCCTGCTCTAGGATGGTCTCGGCCATCTTCTGGGCAGCCTCATTGTGACTGGGACTGGACTTGGACAGCTGCTCTAGGGGTTTGGGCAGCTCCAGCTCCTCATCCTCCTCTTCCTCTGGTGCTTCCTCCTTTTCCAAGACAACCTGAGGTTCATCTAGTATCACCTCTGGTTCATCTTCCGGCTCGTCCTCCTCCTCATCTTCCTCATCTTCGTAATCATCCACATCCTCCGGTTCCACTTCATGGTCATGCTCATTTTCATCCTCATCGATGATCAACTTGGGCTCATCATCATCCATAGCCAAAGGTGCCTGACCGTTTCCCTGACTGCTCACATGCGGAGCTCCTCCTGGGGCAGGACCCAGCGGATAGCCAAACTGCAGGAGTGGATTCCCGGCCACACTGCTAGAGCCATGGGCCAAGGCCTGTTGCAGCAAGTCGGTGTTCTTGTGCGCCTTCAATTGCTGAGCCAAAATGGCGTACTTCACCTGCTCGGAGATGGGTGCATGACCGTGTCCATGGCCATGACCATGTCCATGTCCATGACTGTGATGATGATGATGGGAGGAGGCGGCTGCCCCCGCTGGACCCATGGCAGCCGCTGCAGCGGCAGCAGCAGCAGCAGCAGCAGCGGCGGCATTCGATGCCCCTCTGCCCCTCATCACATGATGGCCACTGCGCTGTCGCTGGGCATAGAACTGGGGATGCTGCTGCTTCACATGCCGCTCCATGTTGGAGCGCAGCGTGAACCGGGCGGAGCAGTGCTCGCAGGCGAAGGGACGTTCGGTGCGGTAGCGACGCTGCTTTTGCTTGGGCATCAGGACGCCATTCTTGATGACCATTTTGACGGGTCCTCCTGGGGGAACGGGAACACCCACGCCCACGGGCAGGGGGTTCATGCGTGAGGGGGGACTCACCAAAGGTGGCTTCTCGGGATTCACCTCCGGCGGCGGTGGGGCCATGAAGGGAAAGAAGGAGAAGCCCGGCGTCTGGGATTGGAAAACCAAACTGCGGAACAGTTGCTGCATGTACTGGGAGGCGGCGTCACCGGCTCCGCCAAAGAGTTGCTGCTGTGCCAGGAGCAGTTGCTGTTGCTCCAAAGCGGCGGCTAGGTCGGCAGTGGGAGGAACCACCGCTGAAGCACCCACCAAAGGTGGTGCTGGCGTGAGCGAGGGCGTGTGCGTGGGCGTGGTGCACCCAGCACCCGTTGGCTTCTTGCTGAGATCCAGCACATCCATGCTAAAGTCCAGGGCCGCGGCCGAGGAGGAGGAGGTGGAGGAGTTCTTCTCCGGCTGCTGGACTGCCGCTGGTTTCTTGTCCACCAGTTGGTCGAGGCTCTTCACTTGGATCTTTAAAGGCGGCTGAGCTGGTGCCACCACGGGATGATGATGGTGATGGGAGTGGGAATGATGATGCTGCTGCTCCCCTAGGAGCATGTGCTTCAGCTGGGAGCTGCTGCTGTTGCTCTCAGTCTGCTGGGGAGGAGGCGGCGGTGGCGGCGTGGGACTGATTGAACGGAAACTCATATCTGCCAAATCCTCACCCAACCGCGACTTGCTGTCCTCACAGCCGGCATCCTCGGCGGGATGATAGACAATGGCACGCTTCACCTCCTCGCGACTGGTCTTGCCATGACGGTTCCTCAAATGCCGCTCACAGTTGGCCTTGGTGGTGAAGGCATAGTTGCAGACGGCGCACTCGTACGGCCGATCGCCGTTGTGGGTGCGCATGTGCCGCACCAGAGCCGCCTTGTCGCACACGGCATAGGGACACATGTTGCAGCGGAAGGGTCCTGCGGGACCCACCGCACCAAGATGCACCCGATTGTGACCCTTGAGGGCGCGCAGATTGGGAAACACGGCCGTGCAGAGCTTGCAGGGGAACTCACCGCGTAGCTTCATTCGCCGGAATTCCGAGGTGAAGGCATCCTGGGCCTCCTCCTCCTGATCCCGTCCATCCAAACTATATTGACTGGAGCTTGGGGTGTTCACCGACTGCTCAAAGTTGCGCAGGAAGCTGCTGGTGCAGCTGGAGCTGGTCATGTTCAGGATACTCTGTATATCGGCCAGATCCTTGCTGTCCGCCGGCTCGTGTTTGATGGGCGACGGCGGATGGGAGACTGCTCCAGAGACTCCACCACTCGAGGAGGTACCCTTCAGGTACAGCTTGTGGAAGAAGTCATCGCGCTTTTGCTCCATCTCCTCGTCATCTTCATGATGATGATCTTCCTCCTCCTCATCCTCGGCATCCTCCTCGTTGTGCAGCGGTGAACTGCTGGCACCCAGCAAGGGCGGCAGTCCTACACCCAAAGCAGATCCTCCCCTGCAGCAATGAGCCTGCAGCTGACGATGGCTGGCAAAGATCACCTCACAGTCCCTGCACTTGGCTGGAATATCCGAATGTCGGGCATCCAGATGGGCACACAAAGCCGGTAGGTTATCAAAATCGGAGGCTCCGCAGGCGGGACAACTTAGGAGCAACGCGGGCGAACCCGGTGGCGAGGGTGAGGGCGAACGTGAGGCAGCTCCAGAGGCACTGGCTCCGGCCAGCAATGTGGCCACATCCGGAGTGCTGGTGAGCATGGCCACATCGGCATCTGCATCCTCCATTTCCTCATTATGCAGATCCTCTTCCTCCTCCTCCTCTCCCGCATGGTTTTCGATCACATTGTTGTTGATGGTTGTCTTCAGGCGACGCTGTAACTGATGCTTGCTCTCGTCTAGCTCTTGCTCCTCCTCCAGCTCCTGTTTGCTGTGGCTTCTATTGTTGTTGTTGGTAGCCTTGTGGGAGTTGTTGTTGTTGGTGTGGAGGAAACTGCTGCTGCGACTGGACACATCCGTGGAGCAGCTGGCATCACTTTCATAGCTCTCCGCTCGGACTGGCAGCGTCTGCTGCTGCTGCTGTGCCTGCTGCTGCTGTTGCTGTTGCTGGGCGGGATGCAACTGCTGCTGCTGCGACTGCTGCTGTTGCTGCTGACGTCGCTGCAGCTGGCTTTGTGCCTGAGACTGGGACTGCGACTGCGACTGCGACTGAGCTGTCTGGTGCTGCTTGTGGGTGCGCATATGGCGATGCATATTGCCATTGGTGGTGAAGGTCAGGTGGCAATAGCGACAGTTGAACGGCCGCTCGCCCGTATGAACCAGCACGTGTCTGTCCAGGGATGAGGCAGAAGATAGCACCTGTTTTTTAAGGGAGAGGGGGAGAAAGAGCAGAACAGGTGAGTAAAGGTTGGGGTAAGGTTGGGGTAAGGTTTAGGGATTCCTTAAACAGATCAATCAACTCACCTTGGAGCAAATGCGGCAGGTAAAGTTCTCCGTATCCCCATTGGCATAGTTGTGGCATCGAATGTGATTGGTGAACTCATGCGGCGTGGCCGAAACCACCTCGCAAATGGGGCACAAATATTTCATGTGCTCATCCCCAGCACCAATGCCCGACTCGCCGCTGGACAGGCACAGGCCTTGGGGTGAGGAGCCACCGGAACTGCTGTGACTGCTGCTGGTGCTGCTACTCGAGGCGGAGGCGGTGGCAGGTGCTGCTCCTCCTCCGGCGGCAGCAGTTGTGGCATTTGAAGGCACTGCCAGACTGGTGCTGGCGCTGCTGCTGCTATTGTTGCCTAGATAGCCACTGTGGGCAGTGCTGCTGGCATCCACGAAACCCGATTCCGAGAGACTGGCCGCCGTTGAGCGATTGAGACGGAATTTTTTGCGCAGCGAACTGGCATCACCGGCGGAGTAGTCCACCACAATGGACGCGGAGGAGGATCCTTGGGGGCCACGTCGCTGCTTGTGACGATTGAGGGGACGTGTCGCCTCCTCCTCCTCGTCCTCGTCCTCATCGCTAAGGATATCCGTGCGACTTTGTTGGTGGTGGTGCTGCTGCTGCAGCTGGCGCAGCTTGCGCTTGCGCGACGTCGCTGCCGCCACCACCTCGTGCGGCGTCGATGTCGACTGCGCAGCACCGGCGCTGCTGCTGAGCTTCTTTGGCGTTCGTCCCAGGTCGAGATGCTCGAGAGAGGATTCTGATGTTGTGGACTCTCTTCGCTTGCGCTCCATCTCCAAGTCGGTGTTGCTATTCATCATTGTGTGTGTGGCGGCGGCTACGCTTGTGTTGTTGTTGTTGCCGCTGCTGCTGCCCGGTTGTTGTTGCTGCTGTGTCGCGAGCATTGTTCCCGGTTTCTTCTTTGCCTTGCTATTCTTGAGAGAGAGAGAGGGAGAGACGGGAAGCAAGAGCGGTTAGAGAGAGCGGTTGGAGAGAGCGGTTAGAGAGAGCGGTTGGAGAGAGCAGTTACTTGGTGGAGCTTGTTAAGCACACAAAAGAGTTAAAAAAAAAAAACAACATATAACATTTGCCAAAATTTAATACTTTACTTTAATCCTCTTCCTTTTCTAATTATACATTGATTAAGTCCTCAAATCCCACTAAAT
>JAEIIM010027041.1:0-32226 GCA_018874515.1 Drosophila greeni | reverse complement strand
AGAGCCTCTACGTGATTTGATTTTGAATATAAATGAATTAATTAATGGAATTTTCAAAATTCTTCATCCAATTTCCCGCAATTGTTTCGAAATGGCCTTGCTGAAAGCCTAATGGATATGAACAAATCTCAATTGTCTGAATATTTCAGCACGCCGGCGAACAATTTGCCACTTTGAATTTCCCATTCCTTTAGCCAAATGGCCAATCATCAAATCACCAAATTCCAATCTCCCCCAATCCCAAATTTCTGTCCAAGACCCTTACTTTGCCCTCTTTTCCCACTGGCCTGCAATCAAAGATGGATTTCTGGGGGACCTTCGAGGAACTGGCTCGATCTAAAACAGGCAAACACAATTAATGGGATAAAAAACGAACTCGAACTGGAGTCGCGCACTCTAATTTACTTTATTTCTGGACACGGACAGAGGAGTGGACCGGGCAAACGGAAACGGATACTCATTCAACCGAAAGCGGAAATGTTACGCCGACGACAAGGACTCAGACTCTCTGTGTTTCTGGTTGTGTGTGTGTGTGTGGGGCAAAAAAAGGACGAAAATAACACCCACGAAAGGAGGTCCACAGACAGGCTCGAGTCGTGTCGAGCGGAGCATTTCTAGCATTAAATTTATGTACATGTCATTGGGGGCGTATACGTAACGTGCCCGAGGGTCCACGGTATTTTTGGTCGCGCGCTCCTCGGCAGCCTGCCGAGTGCCCATAAAGTGTTGCAAATCGTCTTTTGCCCTTCGTCGTCCGCTTAGTCCTTTGGTCCTTCCTTTTGGCCTGGCTCGTACCTGGGCCAAATTTGATGGCATTGCTTAAAAAAATATTTGTTGCCGGCGCGCCTTAAATCCACACAAATTAAGCCCTAAATTAGAAAGCCATCACTCGAAGTAATTGCCGGGCCGATTTTATGCTTTATATCTTGGTTTTTATCTCTGCAGTCGCAGCATTAGAGAACGTGCCAGGCATTCCAACAGCGAAAGCAACCTGGCTTAGTAGACTGAGGGAGTCCTTCCCCAGCAAGGACAACGCAACGAAACAGGCTTGGCAGGGGCATATTGAGTTTGGTTTTCTATTTTTAAGCAACTCGAGCAGACTGCTTAAGAAACATATTGGTAAAACGTATGAACTTAAAAGATATTAAGTAAAGTCACAATGTGAGGTAACTATCGTGGGCTTATTTGTCGTTTTGCCTGAATAATCCACGACGGGTTATTAACTGTATGTATTTATCTTGTATTCACTTAACTGAAAATATGAATTATCCTAATAGAAACTTATTATTCCAAAAATTACTTACTTAATAGATAAATATTTTAAAGAGTCCTAACTATTATTTGAAACTATACAATCCTTTATCTACTTGTTCCAATTCTGGTCACAAAGAAAGTCTCTCTTGTCTGGATTATTTCCCATTCAGATTACTATTCTATTCAAATATTTGTTTGGCTGCGGAATGTGTTTAAAATATCATTTTTATTTCTCCATTTTATTGCTCAATTTTATTACGAGTCTTACCTTTTCTTGTCTCGAAACAACATTTATTGTCTGAGCGCCCCGAACCAGTGCATTTTCGGGGGTGCCCACATGAAACTTTAATTTATTTTTGCATAATTTTCAAGGTGTCTGCACCGGGTGCTGCTCTGTGTGTGTGTGGGAAAATTGTTCATTAAACACCCACAGGAATGTGCTGCTTTTTTCCTCGTAAATGTTTCGGTTATAAGTTGATGCGGCAGCCGCTTGGGCCCGCTGGTCCCTGAGATTCAGGGATGTCCCCACATCTTTCGTCACCCTCGTCGCCCATCTGGCAGGTTTTGATCCAATGATCCCGGCAGTGTGGGTGACAGTGACACCAATTATGCATAATTTTGATGGCAGCCGAGGGCCTGAAATGACCAAACAACAATAACAAGTTTATTAATCATGCATAATGGTATCTGCCTAGGCAGATAATAAACAGCAAAGTTATCGTTATAATAATGATTGTTGGTAATGAACAGGAAATGGGAAAAAGAGCAGGTCCAGTGGAATTATTTCGTTAGCATTGCATAATTAAAAGCTCAACGTTAATTCGTGTTAATAGTGTTTTCCATTCGTATTTTTATGTCGGCTTTTGACATGCGTAACTTCGTTTGGCAGCGGTTATATTTAAATTCACGTTTGAATGAGAACTGCTGAAAATGTCTTGCTAATGGGTAACTCATTTAATACCCATGACTTTTTTGACTACAAAAAGAAATATTTATTAATCCTAAATAAATGTACATATATAAACAATTTTAATTTTAAACTTTAACTTCGAATTCAATGAACATTAAAACCGATAATTTGTTGTTTCCTTAAATACCTCCTTATATCCATTCCGGCTGCGTCATTAAAACAACAGCAAACGTCGTTTATTTTTTGGTCTTTTGAGTTGTGTGTATTATTATTTCCGAGTGCCCCGCCCACAAACAAGCCAAGACATGCACCGCAGGAACGCCCCCGTGTGGCACATCATCCCTCATCCCAGCACGGAGTAATACCACCTTTTCTCCCTTGGTCTGACCACACAGTTTTAATGCCTTTTTCATTGTCTTTTCATCGTCATCGCGTCGGGCCCATGTCTCTGGTCACGCCCTCGGCCACATCAGGATCTCGGCCAGAGCTGGGCCTCTTTTGCATACCGGGAGGATTTGGGGATTCGGGAAATGGGACTGGAGCGCGGCTGGGGCAAATTGACGTCATGTCATCAATCAATCTTGCTGCAGAGCTTGGGGCCGCACGCCAACGCATCATCACAGTTTTTCCGTTTTTCTTTTCATACTTTTCCCCGACAAACTGTGAATTTTCTCTGCTAGGGCTGCCTTAATCTTAGTTTAATCGGGCAATTTCAATTTTACAATTTCACTTTTGAGTTCCATTATGCAATGGGGGGATAGCTCTTAGCTGCAGGCCGCTGGAGCGGTTTGATTTATGTTATTTTAATGAGCTCATGATTGTCCGATCAGGCGTGAAACCTACGCAAAAATTCAAGACCTTTAAGTGGTCGCGCCCTCAGACAGGGAGGACATGGACACAGAAGGGTTCAAGGCCAATGCCTTGACCTTTTCGCCATAAATATTCAAGGAGTGTTCCAGGGAACAGCAAAGCAACAGCAACAGAAACAGAAACGAGGAATAACAAATAACAAATTGCTAACGAATTGCGTCGGGGTGCTGTTAAATTTTAATTGCGTCGCAGGACTCGTCGTCGGCGGCGGCCCTCGTGGCGTATGCGTTATGCACCATGTGACCAGGAGAAATTGTCGCTGCTAATTTGCCATTTAACAGGGCTCCTGAACCCACACTGCTCCAGAGTGTGTTCGTTGCGCTGTTTTATTGCTCGGTTATTTTAATTAAAAACTTTGCTCAGCTGACAGTAGCAATTGCTGTCTCTCCGCCGCTTTTAACCCTCTTACTCGTACTTGGCCCAGTGCTCAGCGACTTTGGCTCGAAGTTTTCTGCGCATTTTGGCAGCCCGGAGCGGCGGCCGTGTGGCATGCAGACAACAAAGCTGTCGGGCCAAGAGCCACTTTGTGCCAGAATCTCCTTTGTCTCGGCCTCGTTTCCCCTCCACCGCCGACAGCCTGAGCGACTTTTGCTATTTTTACGCCGCTAAGCCGCCATTAAAGCCATATGCAAAATATGGGCACGTTAAGATGTGCAAACAGTTGGGGCGACTGGGATGTGGGATGGGAGGGAAATCCTACGCTCTCTCGTATTTGTATTTGTTCACCGCTCTTATGTCACCTTGTTGATGATGTTGGCGACATTCGAGAAAAACAAAAGCGCCAAGCGGAGCTCCTAATCCCGCTTAACGTTCCGTTGACATCGCTGTGGCAACCACCGAACGCCATCAGCAGGCATTTCGTCACATAAAATCGCATGGCCAGTATATATATCTTTTTTACTGAATGCGGAATAATGAAAAATGTATAAGAGAGCGGCCGAAAAAAGGGTCCTTAACGCAAAATAAATCATATAAAAAAGGGAAATCGTGAAATGCAGATTACTTGGGCACGAACCGAGCCCATCTCACACTGAATTTCGCTGGCAATCGGCTAATGGTTTGTAAGAGCCTTGGTAATCGAATTTTTACATAGTAAATCATAGCTTAAATAGTGTTCAAAATGGTGGAATAAACATAGGTTTCATATTTAATCAACAAGGTGTTAAATATTACCATGTTTTAAATAAAAAATAAGCTACTTAATGAGCACAGAAAATTGTTGGTGCAGAAAAACATACTCAACCTGATTCAGCATTCAACTGACACAAATTTAAGAGCCACAAATTAAAACTTAATATTATGTTAAAATCTGTGTAATAAGCCTGGCAATGGAGCACTTAATAAATTCCAAACTTTCATTTAATATGAATGAAATATACAAAATAACCACATTTTGATAAATACAAATTAAGCACAGAAAGTTGTAGTGAAAAACCCCGCCTCAACCCCTTTAAGTTTTGCTAATTAGTTTATTAAAACAAGCTGAGACCCACAAATGAAAGCTAAATATTATTTCAAAGCCAGTTTCTCTATGTAAGCCAAGCTGCATATTTCAGGTGACCTTAGTGAAAATGCCAGCTTTTTGGCAAAAACACCATTCTGTACTTTTTGAGCGCTCTCTGAGCCCCCTCCAACACATTTTAATTACTGCGCATTTAAGCAAACAAAAGCGCGAATATGCACTACGAAAATACATTTTCATTGCCCCAGCGAACACCCTTGTGTGTGTCTGAAGAGTGTGTGTAGGTGCGTGTATATTGCGCATACGCCACGTTTCGAAGTCCGTAAATAAGCTGCGGCGGCCTTAATTGCAGACTTTGTGAATGGGACGACGGTTGGCGGCGGAGTGGCAGGCGCAGTGGCAATGGCAACGGCCAAAGCGCAATGAAAGCAAACAATAAACTCGGCCAGGAATAAAGGCCAATGGGCAAAATGGGACGTCGCAGCGGAAAAACGAAGGAAACAGAAGCTGAAAAACAATTTTTATGATGGCCTCTCTCACACAGTATAAATGAACTTAAAGTCGAGCCAACGAGTTGGAAACATTGAACGTCTGGCGGAGCCATAACCCATCTTCAGCCCGTCTTGCCAGGATTGCCCTATCCCCTTGGGAGATGCTGTGCATTGAGCCGTTTTGGATTTACTTGTAATTTGCAACAATGTTGAGCTGGGGAAAGCTGCAACGTCTTGCTGCCGCTTTTGTTGTTCGCTCTTCGTTGTTTGACATGTCAAAGCCAAACAAAGCGCCGCTAGATACACACATACGTTGGGGTATATGAAAGGGGCGAAAGGCAGGAGCCATCTCCAGCCATGTCCTGCTGCCATCTCCATTTCCATACCACTCCCCCCTAAACCCCATTAGCGCCACCCGTGGCTTTGATTGGCGTCAAAAAACGCATCAAACGACAAGGCGAGGCAAGGTGACTTTCAAGTTCAGCGCACAAAGACTGGAGAGCGGGGGAAAACCAAAGGAAGGGTAAACCAAAAGAAAGAGAAAAGTAAATACGGGGATACCAAAGCTTCAACTAGTCTTAAAGGCCAATTATTTTAAAGGTGAAAGTGAGCTGGCTCAGCCTAAAGTGAAAGCAACTCCCTTAACAAGCCAATTAAAGGATTCAAAGTGTAGGTATTATAAGTCTTTACAATTCCTAAAATAAATTTATAATATCAAAACCAAGTGCTCAGCTAATCCCCATATTATGCCCTCTTTTACTTGCTAAAAATATGAAGATTAAAATAAAATTACTCTATAAATCCATATATTTACTGCAACCTTCAGGGGAAACAAAATCAAAGCGGAAACTTTTAAGAGCTCTATGGCCAGCAAATTGGCGGCATTGAGCCAAATCCATGCATTAATTAACAGCATAAAGAGTTTATCGAAAGTTCGGGGCTCGGTCTCTTCTTGGGCAAAAGTGAGAACTGCCAAGTACAGACGTTATTTGGCCATCGATTTTGAATGAGCTCGGCCTGCTTGGAATTTCTAATTAAAGCGGCCAAAGGCGATGCGAGATGATGCGCTGCGGGTGTTCGAGCGGCAGCCACTTTGAAATTGTTGCAATGTCAAAGGCAACAATTAAATGTCGACTCGTCCCCGGTGTCCCACCCACTCTGGTGGTTTTGGCCACCGATTCACAATTAGGCCAAATAGAACACACTCCACGAGCACAAAGCAAATTAATTATGCATGCGAGTGTGTGTGAGGGTGAGAGGCGCTTCCAATTTCCTGTGTCACATTCCTCATTGCCGAAACATTTTTGCGCTGCCGCAAATATAGTCCGTGAAAGGATAGAGTGTCCTGTGCGTGGATGTGTAGACTGAGAAAAAATGTGTGGCCTACATTTTACTTTATCTTTCAAACCGTTTAAATGAGTTGGAACACATTTGGCTTACCTTTGGATGGCTTCTTGAACTTTTTAAATTGTTATTCAATTTTAAAAGAATTAATTTACTGTAGAATAAAATAAAACTGTAATTTTAACTGGCTTATTTTCCCGCGCATTGTTTTTTTCAGTGCCTGAGTGGCTGGTTTTGAGAGTTGTTCAAGACCTGCGCCTGGTAATTAGGCAGCTTGGTTACGCCTCGCCAGGCGTATACGTAATTTGATAGTTTTAATTGGACATTCCTTGGGCTCCAGAGACACACACGAGGACGAAGAAGAAGGAGTGCAAAAGCCAAGCTTTCATATGGAAATTTTGATTGGAATGCGAGCAATATTTAATTAGATCTCTGCTGTCACCCCCAAAGACACCTTGCATTAAACTTTCAGCAAAGTTGAGAGCACTCTTGAGTCTGAAGTCTGGAGTCCTGTGTTGATTTTCCCCTTGGCTGGCTAATTAGGTGGATTTCCCAAAGGATTTCGGTCCTGAATATGGAAGCCTGGCAACTTAATCAATGTGGATTTCTTGCAGCAGCCGCCATAAGTGCACCGTGTTTGACGCCCGGACGCCCCCTCTTGTAATTAATAGCCGCAAATCCAAGCCAAGTTAATTGAATTTCTGTTGCAATTGCGCAAATTGCCCATACGGCCCCTTGTACGTACCATACACCCATCGGTAGGGTGCGTGTGTGTTTTTGAGCTCCTTGTTTGTGCTTTAACAAATTAAGCAATTTACCAGACAGCTGCACAGGGCAGGTGACCCTTCTTGGGCGCATTTATCAAAGGCAACTCGTTCTCGGAGAGCTTCCGTTCGGCACTTTTGCATGTTTCAGCCACATTACTCTTGGCCCCTGGGCCCTTTGTTTGGGCCATCTTTTGTGGTGTACAGGGTAAGAAAACAGAGCCGGAACAGAAGCTCATGACTTAAGGAGGTTTACTTTTTACAAATTGACTTAAATTTATATTTAATTTGCTTTAAGGTGGTATTAAATTATTTATATTAAGAGTAATGCTGTTTGTTATTTGAAATTTGATAAGGAGGCCGAATTTAAAATCTTTCAAATCGTACACCAAAATTGATTAATTTACATTTTAAATAAATTCCAGTATAAACAAATCCTTTTTTCAAGTCCTTCAGATTTTCTTCTCGGTGTAAGTGGGTCTGTTGTTTGTCCAGCATCTTGTGGCCCACACAAAAGGATCTCACTTTCCCTCTGGGTTATTGCATTTGACAGAGAACTAGAGCCCTAGTCCTAGGACTTGTGGTAGTCCTTGGTCCTTGGGTTTTGGCCGGCAACATGCTGACTACAAATTGCCAAAGCAAACAAAGAACGCAGAGCGGAAAGTGTGGAAAGTGATGCATATGCTGCACTTTTGTGATTTATGGTGATGATGATGATGATGCCAATGCGATGATGCGGAAAAACGAAAGGATCCCCGTGGGTGGCCACAAAGCCCGGTCCTTGGGCTTTCTGCGGGAGATGCAATTTTTTCGCTTCAGGTTTAACGCAATTCATGCTTATCGCATCAGCTATTGGTTACTGACACCTTTTTATTAACCCCTTGGAAGGGTTCAAACTCTATTATGGAAATGTAATAATAAAGTTGTTTTAAGGGTGAAAGATATAAGAATGAAGGATTTTCCTTAAAGTAAGATTGGTTTTGGGGATTTTTATTTTATATGTCATGCTTTAGGTTGATTTATTTAAGGGAGAATCATTTAATTACAAAAATATTGAGTTCATACTAATTTTCCTTTCCAACAAAAGAATTCAAAGCAAATGAAATTAAAATTTACAATCTTACAGAATAAATCTTTAACACAGGAAGCAGTTATTGGCAATTGTTCGAATTGGCTTTGCCATGATTATTGCCATTATTGGTTGCTATTAACCCAGCAGGTGCTGGTGGCAATTAAATTATATTTGGTCACAATTGCGGCATTGTTTAGGCCACTTCCTCTTAGCCTCACTGCCTGACTTTGCTCGGTAGCTCGTGCGTAAAGTAATTTATGTTTTGCCACGCCCACACGCCGAGGCAGACACGCAACTAAGGAAGACATTTGAATGCCGCACATTTGTTTGGCTCAGCTCAACCTTGGCCATTTGTGCCTTTTGAGATGTCGAATCTGGAATATCTGCGGCAATGTAAACGAGTTTTTTCGAAGCTCTTTCTCTCCTTTGGATCCCTCGGCTTTTTGTGCTGTAGATATTTAAAGCCACATATCATGGCGGGACAGGAGTGAAAATAAATTTTATGCCACAGCATGCGTTGCCGTTTGTTGTTGAGCAGCTGCTTTGTCATTTTCACGTACCAACACCGTGCACCCCAAAAAGCTTTCTTTTTCCCCCCTATTTTCAGGGGCATGAACACCGACATTCATCTGCCAGTTGCCCTGGAAAAACTTGGCTTTCGGTGTGCGCAAAAAAAAAAGGGAGAAAAAAATGACATAAAGCGACATAATAATTTTGCCTTTGAAATTGCCTTACAATTGCTTTTTTTTTATTTTGTGTGTGTGCGAATTCACTTCCCCCTTGGGGTTTGTGCGTTTCTGCCAAGCTTATATTTAGCATTTCGCACAATATATAGTATCCGTATCTGGAGATTGTACACCATATATACCCTTAATTTAGATTTATCGCAAAAATAATTACATTCAAAAACCAGATTCATTAGGGATTTATTTATTATTCTCTTCGTATGTATTTTTTATGGGATTATCAAACTCAAAGCCCTGATAAGCGTATTCCGTATTCTCTTTGGCAACCGCGCAGATTTTGTTTTTCAATTTTCCGCCTTCTATTTGAATTTCGCAACTTTTCCTTGTGCAACTTCCCCCAACCGCAGAAAATGTTTGCACAGGTGGAAACGGTTTTAAATTATGCGTGGTAACCAAATCAGCTCACAAAATGTGTCTAAAATTGACTTGAATGCGGGACCCGTCTCAGACCCTCGTCTCAGTTCATTTTGGGGGCACAAAAAACGATAATTACAGCCAGTTGATGGGCGAGCTCGCGACTTTCTGACAGCTAGCTAGGAGTATTCAGGAAGTCACATTAGTGCAATCCACATTTAATTTAGTTTTTTCCCCCGCAAGCTCTGCGAAAACTTTTTCGAACAAGGGTTGCTGTCAGCGAGGACACACACTGGCCCTCGCACACACCCTGGCCCACATGTCGTATGCGCAATCATTAATAAAAACTAAATAGATTGAAGGAACGGCGCAAAGGGGCTTCAGTCGGGGTGCTTACTTTTATGAGACACTGAGAAAAGAATTAGTGTTCTTCTTTTAATTGGGGTTTAAGAACTGATAACTTTCCTAAAAGATTTATAAAACGTTGGAAACTAAATCCCTCTTTAATCCATAATGTTCCTTTGAGATATTTTTCCGTGTAATGTAACCCATCAACTCGCCCACACATGCCACTTTCGCGCTGCCTGGCCTGGCCAGTGACTAATTAATCTTAATTAAAGTCTAAGTTGGCTGCGTATTTATGTCCCCTGCTCCTGCTCCGCCATACATTTTCCTTTACTTTTATATGGGCAGCTGTTGCTGTTGCTGTTGCTGCTGCTATGGCTCCGCTTCCATTTCATTTAATTGCAATACATTTGTCTGTCGCTTAATGGCAAATTTACGTGCACCATATAAATCAACTTTTGTGCGAAGGCTGATTTATTTTTAGCATTTTCGAAAACAAAACAAAGGCTGAGCCTCAGATAACACAGAAATGGTTTGCAAATTATTTTCGTAGTCCGCTAATTATGGCGCCAGCAGAGTCGGAGCGGAATAACATGCGGAAGCTAAGGCCGCATGCATGAATGCGCTGATTACGCACACGGACATCATCGCGTCCATTGTGGCCTTCTGCTGGATGCGGATTGTTTGCCAACTGTACAGTAGTTCCAGTTGCCATGACTGCCGGCCATTTAGGGCCAACTCTGTGTATACTCGCACTCCTCGCCCATATGACGTTTATGGCATTTAAAGCCACTCTGGCACACTGGCACACAGGATAATACCTTCATTGTCCCCGAGAGTGCTTAACATCCTGCCATCCTGCAGGCTACCCACTCGCATTATGTGGCGAATTTAATCAAGTTTTATTTTTATGGCGACAGTAAACAGGTTGATAATGTTGCCCAGTATTTTGTTGGAGGCAGGCTAACACTACTTTTCCGGAAAAATGACAAGTCAATAAAACATTGTCATGGCATTATCGGTATAGAGATAGGGGCGTAATGACAAGAACTGGAATAAATAGAACAAACTAAACTTATTTGAGTGGCCCAAAAGGGTTTGATTTTATGGGTAGCCTTAAATATTAAGTGCTTACTTTGTAAATAGATGAAAGTGTCATTAATATCCTGAAATACCAGGGCTAAAAGTATCTATTCTGTTTGTTTTGTTACAGACTTTTTACCAGGTTTTGTGCCAGGTTTATTTTTGATGTGCAAAGTTGTTATTTATATGACTTATCTATATTCACATGTAAGCTAATAAATTCAAGTGACTTAATTAGGATTTTATACCGAAATTCAATTTAAAACTAAAGGTATAAATATGGACTTACAGAGTAAATCCTTCGCCCACTCAGTAGAACAAATTTTGTACACTTTCCCTCAAAGATTATGCTCTTAAGATGAGAAAGACTTCCTACTTCCGTTTCCTCAAATCGAAATGGCCCACTGTTATCGAGGACCTTCATCCGGCTACATTTCCAGGGTGATTTTGGCAAATGAAAAGACGAACAACTAAGCCGGTCACGTTTGAATGGGCAAAAAAATGTAGGAGCCCACAAACTGGCGTTCAATTTGCAATTTCATTTTCGCCACACCGATTTGCTCATCCATAATCGAGGGCCAAACCCCAGGCAAACTAATTAATTAACTACTTTTCTGCTTGGTCCAGCGTTTATTTTTGGTCGTCTAATTATTGTTATTAGTATTTTGGGCCAGGCTGCAACAGTGCCAGCTAATTTATGGGCCCAGGACAACTCGCTCAGGTGCTGTGTGCTGTGGCAAGCGAGTATGTGCCCCAATTATTCATGCAGATCGATTAGCCATGAACACCAAAAATGGCTCATTAAGCTCAGCTGATTAAACGTTAATTAGGACAGCGGAGCCTACTTCAAAAGAAATTTAATTAAGAGCCGAGCCCGAAAGTGAGCAAAAGGACTCGGCAATCAATCGATAGATACGCCGAACAAATGCAATCCTATTTTTCCCCGATTGATATTTGCACAGAATTTGGTTGAGCAAACAGCAAAAACATGCACTTAAAAAATTCTAGGGGTGTTTTAGAAATTATTAGGAGGTGTCTAGAATGATTGAAACAATTTTTCATAGTGTACCCTGTTCAAAATACAGTGGCTATGAAATGCCAAACAAGTTGGCTTAATTAATTTATATTTCTTTCCTCGCGCTTTTCTCTGTGGAAATTCCGTCACTGCAAAGTATGCTACGCGAGCAGACGAACATTTTCAGCAAATGAAGAAAATCTCGTCTGGCTTTTGTATTTTGTAATTGCTTTTAATCCGAACACGAAAATATTTACATACACACACACATAATTCCGAACTTAAGTCCCCGGCCGAAATTCAATTATTGCCAAAAATAGCAGAAAACAATTCTCGAGCGTCTGCCAGAAGTTTCCACCTTAAGCAAACATTTCGTTTCCTTGTTATCCTTGCAGAGCCGTGATAAGAACGCAGTCGGGAGCGCGGAGCCAGGACCAATTTATAATCGGGAAGGCAAATCCCGGGCGCAACTTTCCAAGTGATTAATTTCACAGAGCGAAAGAGCGACAGAGAGAGAGAAACGGAAAGGACTTGAGCCAATTACGCAGGCGATTGGAACGGAGCCAGGAGCCAGATGCCGCCATGAGTTTCCTTAGCTCCATGCAGCAGTATGTAACCAGTGGCATCTCCAGCCTGGGCCTCGGCAACCGCCGCTTCTCCCTCTCCCGCCAGGAGTCCTCCGAGCAGCAGTCCGGCGGAGGCATTGGCATCGGTGGCTCCGCACCTGGCGGCGGCCTCGCTTCCGCTCAGCAACAGCCGCCATTTCCGCACCAGCCACTGCAGCAGCAGCACTCGCTTCCGCCGCAGCAGCAACAGCAGCAGCAACAGCTGCAGCACCCGCATCCGCCGCTGCAGCAACAGGCGAGCATTGGGAGTGGCTTGGGAGTTTATGGAGCCCCTGCAGCACCCACCGGGGGCGTGGCAGCGACGGCAAGCGGCAGCAATTACCCCTCTGGCGGCGTGGTAATCGGCAATCCGAATGCCACAAATCCATTACTGGGTGAGTACTATTATAGATCCTGTCCTTGCTTTTAATATTAATGTACTGGGGAAAATAAATTTTAAAATAAATAATGAATATTTTAATGTGGAATAAAATTAGCTTAAGAAATAAGATAGAAGAATTTAATCAGCAGTTTTCCTAGCCTCAAGGTTCACAAAAAAGAAAAGCGTTAACCTAGCAACACAACATACTCTGCGTTGCTTATCATATTCCCTCTTAAAGTATTTCCTTGAATATTTATTGTATAAAATTCTCTATTTTATTTTTTATAAGTTTATATTTTCTATTTCCCTGGCCCGATAAACGCTTTGGCAAAGGTCACGTTCTTGCAACGAAGCGGGTTGGCATGAATCCCAAAACAGCCTTGGCCCTAATTAAGTTGCTAATGGAGTCTTCCTATGTGGTTTTTAGCCCCCCCGCCCTCGGGGGGACACACTGGATAAACAGGGGTATAAGTGCATAAAAAAAAAACGAATCACCTTTCAGTTAAGTTCAACTTCGCTTTCCATCGGCTGTGCCATAACTTGGCCCAAAAACAATTTGTTTGCGTATGCGTGCCACAGCAATGGTAAACATGGAAAAGTTTATTGAATCCGCCAGACGCTATCGTCATCGGGTCTCAATATGAAAATTACATTACATGTCTTGCCAGCCACCAAATGCGCCCAAAGTTTCCCAATCGCCGAATATATATTTTGGGGCAACGCCTCTCGCATATGGATCAACAAATGTGCAGAAGGAACCACAGCAGCAGCGGCGGAGTGTCGCGGCTGGGTTGGGGTTTCTTGGGTGATACTGGGGGAAGTACTGCGAAAAAATATATGTAATTATTTTATAGGTAATAATTAGATATTTATAAATAAATATAAAGCTATAGTTTTTGTTGAATAACTTGTTATGCTCATTTATAATTATTTTATAGTTTTTGTATCTTTTGATTATATTGTTTTGGGTTCAGCAAGCTAGATAATTTACTCAGATACAAACCCTTAAGATAAGCCAATTTAAAGCAGATTTTCCTAAAAAAAAGTCTAAAGTTCTGTAAGGACTTGTATAGTTTATGCCAGAGACTGAACCATTTGCCCATATTTTCTTGCAGTGCAATCACTGCCAGCGAAGCGAAAGCAATCAGCATGCATATGTGACTTCTTGTGCGGCTTCGTTTCCGCTTTGGCTCCGCTTGGCTATGCAAAACTTGTTTGCCAAGCTAAACGATGTTCGAGGTTGTTGTTTCTGTCCTAGTTGGCAAATGCAAACACATTTAAATGTCAAGACGCAGCAGAAGGCTAGCAGGAGCTGCGTGTCCTGGCCACAAACCGCCGGGATCTTGTGTGAGCTCAACTTTTCAGCTATCGCCATCGCTCTCGCCATCGCCATTGCCAACGACACTGACTTGGCATTTGGCTGGGACTTTGATTCACCGACGTCTGCAGCATTTGAATCAAAATTGAAATTGGCTTATCTTGTTGCTTGAGCCACGAACGAGCGGTTTTTCCGGAGACGCTTTCCCCGGAAATGCCATCAATGTGTAAGCGTTTTTCCCTTCTACGGGCTGAGGTACAGGGCAGTCCAACTTTGACTTTCAGCTTTGTGCACACGCTGTTAAACCGAAATTTTCGTGCATACATTTTTTCTGGTTTCCACTCAGAGCGGCTGATTCTTGGCCCCAAAAGCTTTCTTTCCGAAGCCACACTAATGGTTAGCTATTTTCATTCCGAAAAAGCACCGAACCACATGCACTCCGTGTGGGGCTTCTGTGCCAGAGCTATAGTCCGGGACTCGGGCTAGGAGCCGGGTCAGTGGCAGGAGAAGCCGCAGGAGCCGCACAGATGCATGTCAAGGTTGCGGGCTGTGGTTACCTAGAGCATGGGCCACTGCACCACACGGTAAAGGCGCCGGCACCACACTGACTTTGACTGGGCTCATTTGCCACCTGGCTCTCATTGGAAACCATCAGCTGCTGTTCCACACCTGTTTTCCACAGAAATTTGCATGCTATGGGGAATAATGGCTCTGGGGAAATATATAGCTTTTAAGTACCCATTTTTATAACTGTTAAATTTTAATTAAAGAAGAAAATGCATTTATTTGTTTGGAGTACCAAAATGGACTTAATTGAGCATAGGAAGAAATACTTGAAATTAAGAAAACAAAGGTGGGAAATAAGTACTTTACTCTTAAACCCATTTACCTAACTATACTCATCTTACTAACTCCTGTTCATGTGTCCGTCACAGGTTACCCAAAAATTGCAGGTGCAGGCGGCAACCCCGGCAGTCCTTCCGCCTCTGGCGGCGGTGGCGGCACGCCCCAGTCGCGTCGTCAATCCCGGGCTCTCGAATGCCTCGCTCCACCGCGCACTGGATCCTTCCGGCAGCGTAACTCGCCGCTCCATCAGCCGGATCCGCCGCCCCGTCCGCCGCTGGCCTTCTGCAAGCGCCGGCTGAGCTGGCCCGAGGTGGACCCGCGCTCCAATTCCGGGTAAGTACCCTAATGCATAGCTGATGAAGTGCGAATGGATTTGGCAAATTTAGGGCTTGTCTGGCGGGGATCGGGAACATAACTCGTCATTGTTTGCCCGCGGTAATTAACCCTCAGATGGAAGGCTAATACGGAGAAAGGTATTCGAATGTGAAATGCATAAATTAGGCACGGGGGCGTAATGAGCACCTCCGGGGGATTTTGTGGCTCCCGACGACGCAAGTAAACCAAGTGCGGACTTAAAGTCACGACATGCGGGGGATTCTTAAAATAAATTATTTACCAATTCATTAATGTACTTCAATTTCAGTTGTGCTCTCGATTTGTTTTCCAAAACTTTATCGCTCGACCTTCATAATTATGTAATTACAAAAGTTCTTTCGGTTAGTTCAGCGCTGAAATTTCCAAAGAAAGTTTTCGCACCCATGGCAACTTTGGATGCGGGCAGAACCTTTGAGTGTCGAAAAGTTTTTCCGAAATACCCAGGTCACACACTGAGCAAAGCGAATTGAGTTTGAAAAATTTTTCAAAATTTAATATAATTGTTAAGGGATGTTCTATTAAATATGTCATTTTATTCATTATATTATATTATTTATTTTATTGTTTCTTAAAAATATTTTTAGTGTTCTTGTCTATTCTAATTATCTTTTACATTAAGATATTATTCTTGTTTCTTCAAATTATGTTAGTTCTTGTATTTCCTTCTTGAGTGCTCATTAAATGTGTGTGTAAGTATAGTGTGACCAGAGCATACTTATATTAATAGGCCTGCTATATAATGTCCTTGTTAGTAAATCTTAGCAAGCGTTGAGTGGTTTTTCAAACGAAATCGTATAAAAGCCAGCTGCTTAGAACCCAAACTGGCAGTCTGTGTCCCGATATCATTGGGCATAACTTCTGTCCTATTATCTTCTGTCGTATTATTTTTATTTTGAATTGTTTTTGTATATGCTTTAAATAAAGTTTTTATTTGACTTTCGGTTATCGCACCAAAGAATCTCTTGAACTGTTTAAATTTACTTATATTGGTTTATTTAATATTGGTTTTTTTTATATACATACATATATGTTTATTTTTACGTTAAGCAATAATAATAATAATAATAATACTAATTGTATTTTTAATTGCTATTGGTGATTTTGGAAGTCGAAATCGGTTCATTGGTTCTTGAGGTTGTTGAGGTTGTTGAGGAGCAGTTCTCAACAAGTTAAAAATTTATTTGAAAATGTTTCTTTTTATACCAGTTGGTAGACCAGTTGGTAGTCAAAACAATTGATGTACAAAATTTTATTTTATGTATTAACTGCTAATTACCAAAAATTTATTTTCTTTTGTTAAAATTAATGGCTGCGGTGACACATGAAATCGCGTACTGCAATCCTGGAATAAATGTTAATTTATTAAAGCTTATCTAATAATTAATAACCCTTTTTATATTTAAGAACTGTTTGTGATACCTTTACACATATATAATTTCTAAAAAGCTGAAATAACCAACTCTGTGGTGACTAAATCTCGCTATAAATCTGAGTGTTTCCCGCAGTTGGGAAGAAGAACGCCGATTCGCATGACAAATAAAAACCAATAATAATTTTGTGCCATAAAGTTTAAGTGAAAATAAAACTTTTCACGCATGAAAATTGTTTACCTTAAAGTTAAATACAAAATAAATATTTGCGACAAAATAAATACCAAAAAAGAAAAGTTCAAGAACAACTTTTGGATGAGCCACAGGAAAATAAAAAGAAAAAAAAACCAAGACAGGAGAAAATTGTCAAATCTTAAGAAATAAAACCGAAATTGAAGCTCTCAGGAAGCGATGAAATCACAAAGCAGGCGAAGAATAAAAAGCAACACAAACATCTGGGCGAGAAAGTTTAAAATTAAATTTCTTCTCGAGCAACTTTCGAGCTTCAAACAATGCAGTTAGTGCCCCAAGTTGGCCACGCCCACTCTGCCCTATCATTTACGGCAATTACGTTGACCATTTTCGCACTCCTCCCGCACACACACACACCCAAAAGCAACCGTTTCGCACATCAACACGAAGAGGTGTCCACGGAAAGTGTTGCCTACATTTCGGCGCAAAAGTGTCGACAGAAAGTGTTGCCTACTCGGGGGGGGCCGGCAACACTCCAGTTTATTTTTCGCCATAAACGTAAACGTAAAAAATCATCAACGACGGCGACAAAGTTAAGCCGCTTAGCCGTTTCCGCTGCTGAGTGGGCAAACTTTGTGTCCAACTTTTTTTCTCCTTTTTATTTTTGCCCCAGCTGCTTGGATAAGTCAGAGTGTGGGTGTGTGTGCGAGGCATGCAATGTATGTTGGCAACGGCATATTGACAGTGCCAATTAAAGTCAGACACCGAACTGACAGCGGCAGCAGCAGTCAATTTGAATATTCTTTGATATAGAATCAAGCAGGTCCATAAAGAGTGAACCCTCTCACACATTGAAACTCGTTCCCGTACTCACCCACCGCTCTGATGTCCCCATTTTTGCATTTTTCGGTTCGCAGGGTTCAGGAAACGGATGGCTCGTATTTTGAGAACTTTACATCGCTCGGCTGGAAGCGGGAGAACCGTCGCATGTCGGCCACGCGTGCCGCCGAAGCACGTGCCGAGGCTAATCCCGAGAACGAACGTGATCCGCCAGCGCCCCAGGAGGAGTCCATTGACCGCCAGGATGAGAAGGAGAAGCTGTACGCGGAGGTGCTGCACACCATTGCCAATACGGTGGGCGCCCCAGCGCCCGGCGGCCAGGTAAATCAATATCGCAGGGGAATGGGAAATTATGATTGTGGGAACCGCTTCTTGGGGGTAAACTTATGCAAATAGTTGCAAATTAAACAAATTAAGGCGATTTAGGGGTTTCCAGAAAACCAGATACTCAGATATTCGTGCCAGAGACGACACCACCACATGATTGAAAGGCTTAATCGGAGGCATTAGCCTTTGAGACGTTTTGCAATTTGAATGATTAATGTCCTGGTTTGCCCAAAGGCAAGAAAACACACTCAGGGATTCAAAGGAAAGGGGATTTTTGGACAAGCTGGGGTAGGAGCTTCCTCATTTCATTTCCGAGCTTTCAACTTGATGTTTAGGGGGAGAAATTCAATTAAAAGTGGACTCCCCACTGCTGACTGCCATTTCAAAAGGTATTTTCCAATATTTTCACAATATTTCTGCAATGGCCGGGGCCAGCTTAACACGAGTTCATTTTTCAATTATCGTTTTTAATTTAGCTGTAAGAAAATTGTTAGACGCCCAGAGCACAACTAATGAAACTCGACCTGGTCCTGCGAGAGAAGGAAAGCACCGGGGAGAGACGGATGCTGGGGCAAGGTTTTGCCGGCATAATAAAAGTTTCAACTAGTGCTAGGAAAATAACGTTGCTTCTCTCCTGCTGTGATTGAGTTGAAACCGGTCAAATCTCGCGGGTCCCCGCAAAGCGGATTGAGAAATGGGAAACAGGAGCAAGGACCACAGGAGCAGAGTGAGTTGGCCAAGTCCGCAAAGTTATTGCCTTGGCTGGTCTCTGCGGGAGACTCGGCTCTGGCTCTCTGGCCATTTTTGCATTTAATCGTAAATAATTATAAATAAATGCGATTTGCTCGGAGGGTTAAGTCCACCCTAATGAAAATTAATGAAAGCAAAAAAATAAAAATAAAATAAAAGTAATAAAGCGAATGCAAGGAAGGCAGTTGCAGAAACAGATGCTCCCGGCTTGAGGGTTATTTAGTTATAATCCACCCAAGAGGTAGTCATTAAAACGAAAACACACTGAGCCAAGTTGCCTTCGAGTGAACCTCAGATTACTTTCAATTATAATGAATTATATCGAGGTGAAAAAAAACACGGTAATAAAGAGACCGCAACGCCCGCTAAATGAAAGTAAACAAAAGCCGAGAAATTCGGATTAAAAGTAAATTCAGCTGCTAAATAAATCTCAAAGCAGAGCACGCGTAAAAGATACAACTTTTTAAACTTTTTATCGATGCCATAAGTTGAAATTAATTTTTATTAGATTCTTCTGCTGGCATTTCAATAATTCCTGCAGCCAATTATCGATTTCAAAGATTAAAATTAACATTCAGAAATGTTGCCAGCTCGACTTAATTTTACAAAGTTCATTCATAATTTTGTTGGCTGCAGAAGCAATCAAATTATATTAACATCCAAGTAGTCGGGAATGCGATGAAAGCGTTACTCGAAGCGTAATCTAAATCAAGACTCGGCAGGCTAATAAATTCGAGGAAGATGAATCAATAGAGATGAGAGGAAAAGGCCGAAAAATCAGGATTTTGTGATGATGGCGGAGAAGGGCGGGCGACGAAGGCCAATAAACAAAATTTTGTGCCAAGGGAAAATATGCATATTTTCCATTTAATGATATTATGATTTTGTTGACTGCCAAAATATTTATAAAAATAAATGACAATATAATTAAATTAAATTTTTGAAAATATTTACTCTCCCCATGGCGACGCTCAATGCTCGACGTACAACGTGGCGTATGGGTAATACGTATTACGTATACGCATTCTTGGCATCAACACAGTTTGCGCATTACAAGGACGAAATGTATCTGCACGCACAGCGCGCCTTCGGTGTCAATCCGGATCGTCATTATCGCCTGCTGCACGCCTCCGCCGAGGATAAACCAAAGATAATCGTACTCTCTGCGGTGGTAATCGAGGCTGATGGCCTCGAGGCGAAGGATGCCAATGGTAAGCCAGCATTTTCCAGCTTTCCACACACTCGTTACCCCTGCACCCCTGCACCCCTGCAATGTATCAATCTGTCCATCTATGTATCGTGTGTAAATATTTTTAGTTTGTAAATTGATTTTGCGGCTACTGCGGTAATTGCATTATGAAGCCCTCTGTGTGTGCCGCTCTTCCTGTGTGTGGGCAAATCAAGAAGCCAAACGAGGCGTCCATAAACGTAGCACCATGTGCGTTGACTATTTCCCTCAATTATCCTGTATTTTCGGAACCTTTTTGTTTGTCCTTCTCACAGTTTTGCTTATGCCTCTTCGTGGTTCTCTCTGTCTCAGTGTGCGTTCAATAAATTTGCAATTTAATGCTTCCCATTTTGTTCATTATGTTCAAGAGCAGAAGCCTCACAACCAGAAAATGGGAGTGCACTATGAGAAAACTAACTCGAATGTTAGGAAAATTTAATAAATATTTATTGAGCCTTTACACTGAAATTAAATTAAACATTGAATTTTAAGTGAAATCTTGTTCTTCGTTTAAGGGAAACCGCTTTAACCTTTTCCAAAAATATGTTAAGTACTTTATTTACTTCAACTGCCACTCTAAATTTCTTTCTGTGCAATGGCAGCAGCAGCCTCATCGAAGGCAACGCAATTTCGCATTTTAATGTGCTCAAGGATGTGTAAGGAATACGTTGAGTGCTCCTTCGTCTGCGTCTACTTCTGTTCGAACATTTTTCTACCGCCTCCTGAAGTCCTGCCTCCTTGTTACCCGCCTCCTGGTGCCCTGCCCCCTTGTGTCCTGCCTCCCATTCGACAATAGTGCAGTGGCAGTGGCAGTGGCAGAGGCAATGCCAATGTTAGTGTTCCGTCTGCCATCTGCTAAATGTAGCGATGACGGCCAACGTCTGGAAGCCCTACCAAGTAGGCCCGAACGGGTGTAGGGACGAGGAGGAGGATGTGGCCCTGGGCAGATGGCAAACAACTCGTTGCCAATGAAACGTGGCTGATGAGTGCGGCGGACTGCCTTTGTTTTGGCCCCATTCCCGATTGGCAAATAAGCTCCGAAAGCCGAGAATCAGGTTCAGTTCAGTTTCTTTTCGGTTCGACTCGGTTTTCATTAGCAGCCAGTGATTCCTGGCCCGGACTTGGAGTGGGACTGGTCAAGCGTGAAAGGCAGGAACCGAAATTGGTCATTACAATGAGTGCTGCCACCGAATTTCGAATGAATCATTTCTGGGCGGGTAATCGATTTGCCTTCGGAAGGAATCGGTTTTAGTACATAATCAGAATTGGGTAACTCAATAAGCGCTCCCTTATGTGCAGCCACTTTGAACCCAATTAAATTAATCGTGTCGAAACAATGTCCCCACGGCAGTACAATTGTTTCAATTATATTTGGGAAAAATCGTAGCCTTCGTGGAAAATCTTAATCTTGACAGTGGGCATCTGCGGCTGCTGCTGGGTTTATCGGCTAATAGCTCATGGCTCATGGCACACGGCTCTCGGCTGTGCGCGTAAATCACAGGCACTCAATAATTGAGCGGCACTTTATGCAAATGAAATGTTAATCATACGCAATGTGTGACTGGGACCAGCTGACGCCGCGCTGTCCCCGCGGGCAGTGCCATTAATTGGCATTTAATGTCATCTGGGCGAGCTTCTTCATTAATGCGGCGCCATTTCTCATTCCCTGGCATCATTCTTTCACTCTCCTCCTTGCGTATCAATGTCTTTCGCTTCTCGGGGATAAATATATAATTTAATGCCATCTCCATGTATTCCTTACTTTTGTTCATAAAGGGATTACTTAAATATTTAACAGACCTTTAATTGGTTTTTATTCTCCTCAGAATCTATTTAAGACTTTCATTTATGGCCTTTGCAGGTTTCTCGGATCCGTATTGCATGCTGGGCATCCAGCCGGACGGAGACGGTTGCCCGCCCGTGTCGCCGCTGCCGCTGCCGCCGACGCCGCGCGCCCTGTCCGCGGACATGAGCGGTGGCTTCGATAACAGTGCCACGGACTCGCCGCCGCATCGCAAGCACAGCTTCCGGCTGAGCTTCAAGCGGCGGGAGGCGGGTCGACGGGAGCAGCGCGACTCACTGGGCGGCCCGGTGCCGGCCAAGCTCATCAAGGCGACCAGCATCAAGCCACACACGCTGACCCCCAAGTGGAATGAGAAGTTCAAGTTGTAAGTGAATTAATTGTAGAACAGGGACATTATTAAGAAATAAGTATAGAACAAATAATATTCCTTGGACTCTAAGTATTTTTTTAATATAAAATAATATTTAATTATTATTAGGTAGTAGATGTCCCACGTAATATTTAAATTTATTAAACAGATTCTTTTCTCTCTGTGCACTTTTTCGGGTACAATTTAATTCGATTGTTTGCCAAAATAAAGAGGGCACCGCGGCATTTTTGTTGGGGGATTTGTCAGAGGTATTATTCAATTACTTCCCTCCTTGTAATTTAAATGAAATGTTTAGAAGCTGGCAGGCGTCTTTCCTTCCGCCTGGTCGGTTGATAAATGAGGAATCCTGGCATTCAAACTAAACAAATCATTGTGAGCCCTGATCTCTGTCACATGCTCAACGATTCGCTTCAATGCAAAACGTAATTTACGAGTTGTAAGCCGTAAAAGAGGGAAATTCATTTACATTTTCCATAAAATTGAAACGCAAATGCACATGAAATGTTCCATAAAAAATGCAATGAAATGTTATGGTGCAATTCCAATATAAATTCCAATATAAATGGAAAACCAATCAAGCAGGAAATATTGACACCCTAACAAAGACTTATTTTGAAATATATTCGGGATACTTTATAGAATTTTAATACAATTGGTAAACAAATAAACCTATACTGATTATTTAACATAAAGATAGTATTACTAAACATTTTAATATAATTCTTCATTTTTAATTTTTAAAATTTCATTGCAAACAAAACACCGCTAAGCTCTTTATACCGCCAAACTCTCTTACTAAGCAAAACCCTCTTTTTGAAAGCTTATCCCTTCCCTGAACTGCAAAATACATACACATTTTTGTTTGATTTCAAACCAAAGCGGATTTTCCAAGGACTTCCTGGGAAATCAGGGACAACACTGCTGCAACGTTGTTTCAATTTGAAAGCCAGAATAAATATTGTAATAAATTAAACGAAGCACAAAGCTCGGGCAAATGTTCGTGGAAAACGCACCATAAACAAATGCTAACACGTACAAAGGTTTTAAAAGGGAAAAATATAAATCAATTTTTACATATATTAAGCAAAAATCTGAGTATTCGGCTAGAGTTACCTTTTTGTATTCTTTATTGCAGCGACATAGATGACATCAACACGGACACGTTTCACCTGGACATTTGGGACCACGACGACGAAAGCTGCGTCCTAGACGCCGTCTCGCGACTGAACGAGGTCCGCGGTGTCCGCGGCCTGGGACGCTTCTTCAAACAGGTGTGCCAGTCAGCACGCCAGGGCTCCCAGGACGACTTCCTCGGTTCGGTGAACATTCCCTTATCGGATATCCCCTCCACCGGACTGGATGCTTGGTTTAAGCTCGAGGCACGCAGTCATCGGAGCACGGTCCAGGGACGAATCCGGCTCAAGTTGTGGCTGTCAACGCGCGAGGATCGGAGCACGGTGGGGGAGGAGAACCACGAGCAGCAGCTGCACAAGATCGAGCAGCTGCAAATGGTCTTCATGCAGCACGAGGTGACCACACATGAGCCATCGTGGACCTGGTGCGGCGATCTACCGGGTCCAGCTCTTACCATCCTCCATCAGCTGGCCGTTCAGGCGGATCTATCTGACTTGCATTGCGCCATGGCCAGGTGGGTTATTTTGCTTATATATATCATTAAAAATAATTAAAGTTAAATGTAGTTACTTATATTTTTTAAATACATATTAAACCCCTTTAATTTGCTTTATATTATTATTAATATTATTTTGTAACACTTCTTTTATTCTAGATACGTGGCTGCCGCCAAGCTGAATCGCTCCACCCCGTTGGACCCCAAGTTTCTCCATCGCCTGCTCAGCGATGTGGAGAAGCAGTGGAACCAGCCTAACCAGGAGCCACTTAGCCGTGATCTGGAGCAATGGCTGGCGGATGCCATGAATGGTTTTGTGGAGCGTTCTCTCAATCAGATACGGCGGCACAGGGACATCTTCCCAGCGCTAAATCCGCCCTCACTGATTCGCCTGGAATTCCTGCTGCGTTGCCTGGGACTTCTCGGCTCCATGAGGGCATTCCGGGCCGTGTGTCCCTTCAACAAGGGTGTGCGCGGCGAGGTGGTCAACGCCCTGCGCAAGGGATCGGTGATGTGGGGCCAGGCCGTGCTCCGGGAGTCGCAGGCCCTGCCCAATCCATTATCGAACTTCGTAACGACATTAACGGCCGACATTCAGCTGGGGCAGACCTACTATCATGCCCTTTTCGACAAGTGAGTGTTACACGGAAGAAAAATAGGAAAACTTTTGGGATCTATAAAGGATAAATTAATCTTAAAACAACTAACAAAAAAAGGGTTTTCGAATTCATATGACTCATTTTTTGGATTAGTTATGATACATTTTTAAGTGGACCCCATGGTTCAATAAGAACTGCCAGGATTTTCAAACTGTTGCTTTCCGAAGTCAAAATCCTTTCATTTTAATATTTCAATTGAAAGTAAAACGTATATTTTGCATTATTTTAAATTTACCTACAATATTTCCATGTGTAGATTGCGGATTACGGGATCACTTTTAGTCGCCGGTTCGGGTTAGTTACCTTTGGTCCGGCACCAAATTGAGTATGTCGGACACGTGTCGTACATAAAAGCGGGCTCCCTGCTCTAAAGTCCCTAGTACCATGGCCATCCCCTCCAGCTCCCGGTTACCATGTTACCTTGGGAGCACACACATGCACTTTGCTTGCCCGCTGACCCAATTGAATTGTGTGCCACCCGCGCAAATGGCGTCATTTCGATACCAACTTATCCGATATCGTCGCCGGGGGCGACTCCACTGTCGGTCTCTAATCAGTTTGAGCATTTGTCAAATGCCCGAGTCAAAGTCATAAAGCTAACGAGCATTAATGAGGGCCGCAAAATGTTGTCATGACAGATTGCCGGCAGCAGCGTTGCCAGCAACTGGGACACTTCGCAGTCCAACTGGGAGTGCTTTCCGTGGGGCAACAAGTACGACAAGTAGTGCAAATATATTTATAAAAAAACCGACTCTGGTAATGTATATGTGTTTTGAGGGGGAGCAACTCCATTTGGCAGGTAGAAAGGTTTCAATGGAAAAACACAACAAAAGATTTTCCGGCGTTCGGGTTCAGAGAAATTTTTAGATTTGTTCTATAAATAACAGAAGGCTTATGTTCAAGAACCTTTTAAAATAACGAGAAGGAAAACAAGCTATTATAATAATTGAAACGAGAGCTTATTTCCTCCAATACAGATACATCTATTCGAGCAGCACTGTTACAGGTGACAGAGGTTCAAAATCTCTGGCAAATTAAATGATAAATCGATCCGGCTAACGAAGCGGATCACGTTACGCCATTAGGCCTGGTCGGAAAGGGCCTCAATAACGGCTCGTTTCGTTCCGTTTATAGGTGCATAGTGGCGCATCCTTGGCCTTCCCGCTGGACTAATCAGTCACATATTTGCCAGTTAGCGCGGCCATAAAAGGACCTTAATGAGGACATCAAGTGGCTTACACACATAAGCCCCAAATTAATTGCGCTGTCATAAAAATGCTCTCACGTTGCCCTTCTCTTCCGGGCTGTACGGGTCGGGCATCCTGACAAGGCATTTAGCAAATGTCCAGGGGCTGTCAGTAGAAAGTGTTGAGCGCGGAGTGCTGGTGGCCAGAGTCCTGGAGTCCTGCGGCATTAGCAAAATTCGGTTGGAGGCTAATTGCGGCATTTTCTCGTTTTAAACACTTTGTCTGCCGCAGGCAACGGCTGTCTTGCTGAAGGGGTTTATGTTTAGTTAAAAGTTTCTTAAAATTGATTAAATTTTGATTTCACATTGAATTGGAAGTGTGAGCACTTTAATGGAGTTAAATTTGATATTTAAGTTGGTCTTTTTTGGCTCAAATATACTTCAGTAAGTTTGTAAACGGAATTTTTAATTCATTCTGAAAAGTAAATAGCTAGGGAAAACTATAGATGACTCCCTTACCTCAATTTAAGTAGTTTAAATTGCAATATCTATCCGATAAGCCCCTTTAAGAGGTAATCCCTTGAAGCAATGCCCAACCACGTAACAAAACCTTTTTCTCCCTCTTCACCCTTAGCACGAACGGCATCCAGTACTTCAGCATCATCTACAAACAATACGATGCGATGGTGGGCGAGGAGGTGTACAGCCGAATGGCCGCTGGCCAGGTGCCCGGAGTCCGGATGAATCTCTCCCAGTATGCCGTGCTCGAGGGTGATGCCGAGCCTGTGGACACAAAGCCCTTTGAATTGTTCCTGGCCCTGCAGGAGTTCTGCCAGCTAAAGCGTCATCTCTCGGCACAGCCACAGCCGCCGGAGAAGCCTCTGGCCCTGAGCCAGAGCCATGAATGGTTCATACCCACGCTGGAACGTTGGATGATGGTGAGCAAGGCCAAGGCGCTGCAGAGGATCAGGGCGGCCATCCGCATGGATGCCATCTGTGAGGGCGAGCGCATTGTGCGGTATAGCAGCTCCTCCGTGGACACGGCCAGCACGCTGCTGAACATCAAGGAGTTCTGGAAGGTGATGAACTGGCCGGACGAGGACACGGCCATCATGCTGGAGTCACAGCTGATCGACGTGGTCTGCTCGGCGGCGATGCACTACTGCGACCTCATCCACACGGCGCTGGCGGACAGTGGCTACTACGAGCAGCAGGGTCCGTTCCGCTGCTCCGACGACATGTGCGTCACGGTTAACAATGTGGAGTATGTGCGCCGCACGCTGGCCGAGTTCCGGTCGGATGAGCAGCCACTGGAGGAGTCGGCCGACAACCTCCTGGAGTCCAGTCTAACCCACATGGAGAACCGGACCGAAAGGATCCTGTCCAAGCTCGCTCCGCTCATGCAGATGTCCCTGCAAAAGGCAATGTTTCATTTGGCCTGGTCCCCAGACTCGTTGCCGGCCAACCAGGCCATTGTACCGCTGTTGGAGTACCTGGACTGCCACCTGGCGGCGCTCAACAGCGCTCTGCTCACGAAGAACTTCAACCGATCTCTGCGTTTCATCTGGAAAACGGTGCTGGGCGAGATGTCCCGGCAAATGGAGACAGGCGACGAGACGGACAAGCCCACGCACTTCCACAAGCGTTTGTACGAGGCGCTCCAGCTGCTCATCGACTTCTTCCATGCCGAGGGCCAGGGCCTCCTCCTTGAGTGCCTGCACACGGAGGACTTCTGGCGCATAGAGCAGAGGCTGCAGTTCCACAAGACGGACACGGACCGACTGATCGACATGTTCTACATGCAGCGCCTGAGGGAGCAGCTGATGGCGGTGACTCCCTCTCCCTATGGATCGCTGGCGGTGAGGGCTTACTTCAACCACGACTCGCTCTGTGTGGAGGTGCTCCACGCCCGGGATGTGGTGCCCCTGGATCCGAATGGCTTCAGTGACCCCTTTGTGGTTATCGAGCTGCTGCCCCGAAGGATATTCCTGCACTGCATGGAGCAGCAGACGAATGTGCACAAGGTAACACTTAATTATCTTTTAGCAATGGGTTATGTTAACAAGGTTTAAGATATCAATTTATCTACTATAATCTATAACTTATTATTTCCCTACTCCAGCGAACTCTGAACCCCATCTTCGATGAGTGCTTCGAGTTCTCTGTGACTTTGGAGCAGTGCCTCACCGAGGGCGCCATGATATGTTTTACGGTGATGGACCACGATGTCTTGACAGCCAACGATTTCGGAGGCGAAGCCTATCTGGCCCTGGGCAACATACCCGGCGTGGCGGACTACAGCACCAGTGTGGACAACTTCCACGGCCTGAAGCAAATCGAGCTGCCACTCATGGAGCAAAAGGATAAGTGTAAGTAGAGAAAAATACACCATAAACCTTTAAGGATGAAATGTAAAGTGTTATTTTCCTCCTAATCCCTTCCCCTAAAGGCAATCCTATTTTGCAAATCCTCGAGGTGAGAATCAACGACAAGCAGGCCCAGGACTTTGTGCGCAAACAGAAGGCGCGCTTTATCAACTGATTCTTGGATGGATTGAGACTAAGACAGGACAACAGAACGAACCGTTTGTAAAACGTTTCCGGCAGAGCAGAGCAATGTAATTGCATCGACGACGACAACTAAACCGAAGCTAAACCCTAGCCAGTATCCTCCAATCCAGCATTGTATGTATTGTACCCACTCTAGTTGTTCGACAAAGACTCCTCCTTCTCTTCAGTTTGTAAATGTTAGCGAAGAATCGAAATTCAAATGGTGCAAAAGTGACGAGCGACAAGACGGGGGCAACTCCCCGATCCCCCGCAGCTTGAACAAAATTACGGTTAAAAATTATGGACTAAAATTTAACACTTACACAGATAACACTTACCAAATTAGGGACTTAGTAGAAGCCTAGTATTGCTGAAATTGCCACAAATTGGGCGATCAAAGAAATCGTAATTATCAGAAACCATGAAACACGCAGAACTTAATCCACCAGATGCGTTTTGAAGACTTTTACCCGGCCAACGCATGAATACAACATATAAACACATTTTTGGGTCAATTTAAACTATACGAATATACATACAAATATATATATCAGCAAAGCAAAAACGTGTATGACGACTCAGCACCTTTTCTATACGCCAGTGAAAGCCAAGAAACAATCAAAATTTGCGTAACTCCGAGCTTCTTTGAAATCCCCCCAGAATACCAAGAACACGAAACACAAGATACACTATACAAGCAGGAAGCTATTTACAATATAAACATATATGAGATATGATGACGATATATGTACAGGATGTGTACAATTTATATCACGCCCAAAGGACAGTGTAACTAAGTCTAAAGTATATTTGTAAACTATTTTCTGAGCACAGATTTTGTATAAATTTATTAGACACGCGCTAGTCCCCCGAGAGGCAGCCTTCGGCTCTTTTGCTTATACTTAGGGCTTTCCCCATGTCTTTTATCCGCCCCTCTGCCCCCGAAAACTTTTCCAACCCCTCCCCCAAATTGGTTTTTCCACCCAGAAGAAAAGGTCTCGCTTCTATTGTAAATTTTGTACTATATACAATGGTCTCTATAACGAAGGAACTTGGAGATATTATGAATAATTGAGGGATTGTTGAAGCTGTAACTCTTAACTGTAAACTGTAACTGTAAACTGTAGCAAGAACTTTTTATACCTTTCGCAATGGCAGCCGAGGGAGATTTTAGAGGGCAAAACAAAAGCTAAAGCTGAGGCTAAACTAAAAACAAACAACTACCAAAAGATGCACAACAAAAGAGAAAAACCCACGTCAAATTAAAACTATTTTTAATATTTACACTTAACTCGACAGACATTTCAAGATTGTTAATTACGGAGTACGAGTATTATGCAACAAGACAACAACAAACAAAACATATGAATATATATACATAAATGGATAAATAATTAATCGGTAATCAAGCAAGTATTTAGTTAGTAAGGCAAACATTTGGTTCGCAGTCCTTGCACAGCCTTTCAACGTCTGTATCTATACGGTTTTATTGTGTTTTCCTGTGTTAGCATTCAACTTCGATACATCGAACACTTCGACCCCAGAAGTTATGATCCCAAAAAGAATCAGACATCGAAGTAGAGTCATAATTTCCAATGCTAAAATGTGCCAGGCTTTCCTACAGCCCCGCATAAGACTCCACGCTCCTCACTCCGAATCTTCCAAGAGCACTCGTTACCTTTGACTTCTCACTTCAAACTGCAAACTGCAAACTGCTATCTTCCAGACTTTATGTGCAGCAAAAACCAAAAAGAGTAAACAAATAAATAGTTAAATGAATAAACGTATAAATATGGGCAGAGATTGCCGTACTAACCAACCGAAACTACTGTGTTGATATGTGTACCTATGATAATTTCCTATATCGAATAGATAAAAACGCAAACACACCCACGGGCCTACAGCAAGAGTAAATAAAATCAAATCAAATTAAATTATTCATGTTACTAGCACTAGCTAAACAAAAAACTAAACAAATAAATAAAAAACAAATATATGAAGCAAGCAGAGTAGGGTAAATGTAAACAAACAAAACTGCAAATTCCAACTGACAAGGAATGCGAAAATTGGCCAAACAAAGAGACCAAACGCATTTCCCAGCCGCCACAAAACCAACAAGCAACTGAAAACTATTGAGAATTAAGGCCAAAACACGCATAACCTATACCTATAACGATATATAGTATATACCTATTTGAATGTGCAGTTGTTGTGCTAGTTACAGAATACAAAAGAAACCTACAAAGAGCCCTCCTACGTATACAGAATGCAAATACAAATACTTTTAATTGCTATATACATGCCATATACAAGCGACCAGCAGATGGCAACAAAAAGATACAAAGAAACAACAACAAAAAAGATCAAACAGACGGCAACTATTTTCGATTATATATATATGTTACGAAACCCATATTTATTTCCCTTTTACACAAAACCACAACACCCACCCCACCCACAGAGATACTAAGTATTTACAACTATTGTGTATTTTTTGTATGCCAAGACAGAACTACATAGAAAACACTCTACCGCCGATACTTGATATGAATATTTTGAACGAAACTCGAACAAACAATTGTAAAAATATAGTTTTTTAAATGTGAATACATATATGTGGAAAATGTGTGTGTTTTGCAACTACCAACGGGCCACCAATCAGGTTCCTAAGCTCCCCTCCGTACAGATTTACACACATCCAAGCAGATGTCTTAACAGCGAACACCGCAAACTCTTAAGCTAACCCTAAGTACATAATCAAAGTCGATGAAAAGTAAAAAATACTGAAAATCCTTAACGCATATTCAATGTAAAACTTCAACAAAATGCTGCAGAAAACAGAAACATTATCAAATTCAATCAATAAATGTCAATGAATAATAAAGTTGCCACTATCTTTCATTCGGAGCGGGACTTTTGGGAATTGAAAGGGTAGATATTGAATTACAATTAAATGGAAATCAGTTGGGCTGTAAATTGGGTTTATAGTTTAAATGGGGTTTATAGTAATTAACTTTAACGTTTTGAATTTTGCCACAACACATTTTCAACAATGAACTGCTGTATGTTTAAGTTGAGCCAAGGGGAGACGTTTTTAATTAATCCCTTTCGAATTAACGCCTTACCCCTCGATCTTATAAAGTGATTATTTTTGAAGAGATTACGTAAATAAATAGAGCTCTGTTTCAGCTAAATAGTATGTCCGAGTGGACTACCTAATGCTCTCCAGCTGATAAGCCGGAATCCATCCCGGCGACAGGCCAACGTCATCCATATATGCCGGTTAAAGAGGAGCTTGGCATGAAAATAAATTGTCGTCCCACTGACAGGGTTTTGCGGCCAAGTGCGGAAAAGCGGGAAAGTGTTTACGGAATTGATTTGAGGCATTATCTGGTGCACGTCAAAGGTCTGGTTGTTGTGGGGAGAGTGCCCCCTGGCTCCGCGACGGAAGTGTGGAAAAGCTTTTATCTAAATTAAATCCTGACACATGCGAGGCCGCAGTTTTCCCTGCCTCGTCTTGTCCTTTTTCATTGAGTACAAACGACTTGCCGGCTCTTATTTAAAGCCAAAGGCTAGGGTCATGTTAAAGCGACCCTTTGGGACACCGGCCTGACGTTCTATTGTATTTGAGACAAATCCTAAACTTTTTTCACGACACACTGTTGAGAAATCTGTGCAGTTTTATGCAACTTTTATGACACCCGCCAAGGACACAGAGTGCACACCGGAAACTTTTTACGACTTGCAGTGCCAAAGAACAAACATCAGACGTACACGAGATGCGCCTGATGCGTAAAGTAAACAGAAAGTAACGTCCTGTGAGGAACTGAAACGGATTTCACAGCAAAAAAGGGAATGCTCACATATATGTGTGCAGGGAGTGCTGCTGGCATTGAGCCCGAAATAGACAAAGCACAGGATCCTGTGCGTGTCAGCATCGAAGAAATCCAACTTGCAGGAGTCCCGCATCCTGAAAAAATAGAAGAAAATAAAGAGGCAAGGTTTTAAATGTTCTAGAAAGTAGAAAAGCTTTTGCCCTTTACTCAGTTTCATATTTAATAACGAACATATCAATGGAGAAACTT
>JAEIIM010026863.1:0-13034 GCA_018874515.1 Drosophila greeni | reverse complement strand
ATTTCATTTCGGTATCTAAATCAAATCTGTTACAAATTTTTGTTATTTCAGCTGGCGGATTAAAGTTTATTTTTGCCATTTACCAAAGATTTATTGAAATTCCTGTCAAAGAGATAGCAAAGCAAAACTTTGGCCAGGAAAGCAAACTTACCTACGTGTTGGCTTAGCCAGGAAATACAACTCCTACATGTCCTTAGGTGCATGGTTCTGCGAGATCGAAGGGAAAGGAAAACTACACACATTTCCGGAACGGGTGAGGCATTCCTTTTCCTTTTCTGGCGTACGGCCAGATGTCAGATATATATTATATTGGACATCCCTAGACCTTTGTCCTCGCATGTGGCATTTGTAAACACAGCTCTTCCCCGCTCCGCTTTTCCACTTTGAGGCTTTCTCGTTATGCAAAAGCAATTGTCTCCGGCATTTTTCCTGTTGGTTTTCCAATTTTCCCCCCCATTCGGTACCCATATATATGTATATTGCCTGCAGCGCGTGTGGGCCATTTTGATTTCAACACAAAATTATCCGCAATAACAGTGACGGGCTAAAAGGATTACGGGCATAATTTACAAGTACTCTCAAAGGGAAAGTGCCTGGGGGAAAGTTTCTGGCGTTCTGGCGCGTGAAATCATCTTTTTTTGCCGCAGCGGGCTTTTTCCCCTCTTTGAGCCTAATTGTTGGTAAAAACTTTCGAGCGTCGCATTAAAAAGCAATTAGCATTAAAAATACAGAAGGACATTTTATGAGAGCCAGTCGCGGCTAATTACAAATCTCGTTTGTGCGTGGGAGACGTCCTGGGTGCTGGGTGCAGCTTTGAAAAACTTTTCCCACAAAACCCGGCCAAAAGGATAATGTCAAAAAGTTGTCTAATGACAAATAAAAGACACCGAATGTGTCGGCCTAAGTAGACTGCCCTCCCGCTTTCCATTTCTTCTCCTTGGGCTGTCTAGGATTTTTTTCCCTTTTGCCTTTCGGCTCTCCAATTCCTTGGTACATATTCTCATCGCCTTGCTGGCGCATTTTCCGCATGTGTCGCTTGTCTAATTGCACTTTGAGTGGCTGCAAATAAGTTTCTTCCTCAGCGACAGAACTTTCCATTTCGGTTAAAGTCACTTTGAGTATGCTAACCCAAGTGAAGATATGTATGGAAATACTTTCGTCAACTCTTCTAATAAAATCTAGAGTTTAACACAAAGCTTTGGCCAAGTATTGCACCGGCTAAAGGAGTTAAATCTCAAATAAAGTAATTTGTCCAATTATTTGTCTCAAAAAATACCAACACCCTTAATGTTTTTATGTCATAACTCGGCTAAAACTGGTTTTTTCTTTCCGTTTTTTGATGGCAAACATTTCTGCATTAAAATCTTGATATCTAAAATAATGTACATTTTAAAAAATTTTAATGATGTAACCCCTTACATTTTTTTGCAAAAATGGGTCCACATTTTTGTCTTAAAAATATCAACACCTTCAATGTTTTTATGTCATAGCTCGGCTAAACCTCAACCGATTTTAGTCTGGCTTGGTTTTTGATGGCAAACATTTCTGCATTCAAAACTAGCTTTTTAATTTTTGCCAATTTTTGACAATTTTTTCAGCAAACTGAATAAGAGATTTTAGGTCGCTTCCAGCAAATGATTGCTATAAACTTAATTTAGGACAGTATGGAATTTTTCCATTCACTTATTCTTAGTCTATCCCGGAATTCAGCTTTTGGCTTTCGCCTGAAATCACAAGCCGCCTTGAGATAACATTCCGCAGTCCTTCCTCGAGGAGACAAATGAGTCCGTCGTGAAGATTGTCACCTATAAAGTGCGCAACACATTTTGTAATAAAGTTAAATTATGCTCCAAAATAAAGGGAATTCCGCAGACTCCTGCCGTAGAATCTCGCCAGAATGATTAATTATAATGGCCAGCACCTTGGCACCCACACACTCGCTGGCTCCGGGAAACAAGGAAATGTGACACACGCAACACCGCACACCCCGGACACCGCCACAGAGTGTCATTTAATTTAGTGTGCATGTGTGCGAGTGGGTGGATACAGTGAGAGAAAAAATCGAGAGAGCAGAGCCTTTGCGCCCCTGCCTTTATTCTGGCTTTACAAAAGGATCTCTCACTCAAAAAACCAGTTAGTTCGGGAAGCGTAACTTAACATAGGAATATCTAATAAACATTAACTAAATAAAAACACAACCATCATTTTTCCGCCTGTATCCGTGGGTGCCTGAACTTTTATGGCTCGGCTTCCACCTTTATCGCACATTCAGGGCAAGCAAATAACCGAAAATGATAGGAAAAACGAGAGGGTGGAAACGGACTCCCCGTGGCAGAAGGTAAGGGTAGGGAGCAACAAAAGATTAGAGCAACTAATTGGTCGAAGTGATTTTTTATCGACCTGCCAAATCACAAGGTTGTCCAAAGTGACTAAAAGGGAAAGAAATTGCGAAATTGATACAAGGGAGAGAGAGTTCCTTTCAGGCGTTTAACCTCGGGCTTTTGTGTCGGACTTTGGCGAGTCCTGCTCAGTGTCCTTGCGGGTTCAATGCCTGGGGCGACGTTGCAGCTGATGCTTGAAATACGAGCTGCAGGATACAAGACACAAACTATGATTAATGCAGAGAGGGAAGGCAGAGGAGGGACGATGGAATTTCATTTCTCCATTGGCATTTGACAATTGCATTCTGTTCCCTCCACTCGCAACTCGCAACTCGCATCCCGGCATGCAAATCGAGTGGCACAGCCCCTGCCCCCTCACCGCATACTTCATGTTTCACCAACTAAGCCACATTCTGGGGCCGGACACGTCCCAGGACCAGGATAGGCCAGGCGAGAGACATCCATGAGGACTCTGCCAGTGGTCACCATAAATCAGTGTTTAATGTAATGAACTTAATGTGTGACATTGAACACTCGACTGGAGTCCCAAGAGTCTTGAGGTTAAGTAATCAAATCGGATGGGGGAACAGAGCTTGAAGAGACGGCAGATGGATTCTATATTTATTAACTGAATGTGTGCAAGATTTTAAAGTATTTTAAGCTAAAACGAATACAATTTTAGACTTTAAATGACACATAATTGTTTACCAACTTAAGTAGATAGCTTATTTAATGTAATATTGGTACAAGCTTACTATAGTTAAGCTAGATTTGTAGATGTCACCACAAAAATTAACCTTATATTCCGTTCACGGAAAGATTAACTTTCCCAGAACATCTCCCTGTCAATTCAACTTTTTGCCCAACTTTTTGCCACCGTTTTTCGGCACTTAACCAAACTTGCCATGTTCGACACGTTGCAAACAGTTACAACAGCCACCACCTGTTCCGGAAGCCAACAAAAAATAGCCACCGTTGAGTGCAGCTCAAGTTGGCCAAAATGTCAGCGCGGAAGGAGGAAGGTGGGATTTTCACCGAGCTCCCAGAGAGAGCTCTTTTCCGCACAATTGTTGGCTCGGGATACCGGGAAAATGCGCCACAAGAGCGCCATTAAGATAAAACGTGCTCGAAGCCTGACGAACTCCTGCCAATCGTCCTGGAGCCGGATCCAAGGATCTGAAGACGCGGCCATTGTACGCACTCGAAAGTCAACACAATGGGAATATAAGGAACCAAGGCAAACAGACAACAGAAGAATTACGGAATGCCATTTACACAGAGACAAAATTTGTAGTAATAAAAGGAGGTTTTATTATTTGTTATTATTTGCAACCATTACATAAGAAGCAACTAAATAATTATATTTAATAATATTTAGATGTATTTGCAACTTATTTAAGTCTATATATCTTCTTCTTAATGTATTTACTTGGTTTTAAAAACAAACAAAATAAAATATTGTATTCTCCACCGTATCTTCACTCCGAAATTTTCTTATTTGATTGAAAACTATATTTTGAATGCTACTTAAAATAGCTTTTATTTAAACTTAACACTCTGTCTTTACTGACTCTTTCCCCCCGTTTCCCCATTGTGTGCTTTCCGTGTAACAAAACGGGCACTGAAGTGGGACATTTGGACGCCACGTGTAGCTCCATTCTGGTGTTCAAATCACGTAGCAGACATTTACGCTGCATGTTGCGTATACGCCGCGTGGGACAGGAGCATACGGCATAACGCTTATTAGCTGTGTGTGCTGAGGGGGATCCTGGAGGAGCCTAAAGCCTGGAGCCTAGTGCGAAACCATTTCCAGCTAATGCCTTTTTAAGCGTCATCTTCGGCTTTCGCATTCGCCTTTTCCTCTTTTACTTTGTGTATTAAGGAAGGGAAAGCCGTTCGCTTTACATTTCAGCATGCCCCACAATGGGCAACAATGCTCATCCTCACTCGCCGTTGCTGTAGTCATGCGAAAATCATTAACGCTGAGCGCTCAATTAGCTAATTATGCAAGCCGAGCTGTGCGACGTGAGGGGCGGCTGCCGAATGGGCGTGGCCCGGCAATGAATTACCAGAACAATGCCAATGATGACTGGCCTGGATAGATATATGGAAGGAGCTGGCTAATTAGCACCAGAAGAGATATATGGCCCTAATCTTATCCTACTCGTCAGCGAAGAAATTATACAAAAATGTTTGCTAGGATTATTTTAACCAAAAGCCACACCTACTGCTGAGTTTATTTAAATACTTATATATTAATATCATTTTATAATATTTAGATTTAATAAATATTTCGGGCTTCGATTTCATTAACTATTTTGTTATTTGAATACTTAAAACTTTGCTACAAAGTAACCCTTTTTCAGGTTCAAGTGATCCCTCACAGTATCCCTAATGCTCCGTGACTCCCACCATTTATTTGGCCAAAGCTACGGGATAAAAGTAAACTGTCATATATCACAAGTGCCCGGAGCCACGTTGACTTATTAAGTGCCAGCCACGGCAGCTTTTTCATCATCCGCGGAGGGAGATCTCCCCCTGTCCTTCTAGCCTCCATCCTGGCAAACATGTCCTTTGTCAAGCTGTCACTGGATGCCTGGGTGACCCTGCGGGTTGTCGTTCTCACATATGCATGCAAATAAAGGAAAAAATGTAGCGCCAAAGTGGCTCCTGCCGGCGACTCCTTCTGCGACACAATTGCCTGCAAGGGCTCCCGGCCATCCATCATGTGTCCCCGCACGGCCAGCGATGCATTCAATTTTTCATGGCGCCTCCGTAAGGCTCCTTGCTGGGGCAATGACTTCCAGTGGCAAGGACATGATGTTTACCCCTAGGAACTTAGATATATGAAGATATGTGATGTATCGGAATCAATATCACTTTGGAAACACAGTGAGATCAATTGAGAGCAAACTAATACCTTGTCGAAAAGTATTAAGGAAAACTATCTGGACTTTCATAATGAAATATCGGAGAGTTGGGTTTTACCTCTTAAGGTTTAAGGATCGATTGAAGACCACAGGACACTGAATACGAAGGGACGAACCTAATCCCAAGCCATCGAACTAATTCAATACTGTCATTTCGACTTGTTTACGCCAATTTCGCTATTTTTCCCCGAACTCAGCGTGGGATGCTGCTGCTGCCATCAATGACGTCGATCTCTGCCAACACACTTTGACTTCACATGGATTTTATTTTACTTTTAGCCAGGTATCCCCACACGTCTCTCTTCCTCCCTTTTCACCGGAAACGCTGACATTTTTACCCGCTGCGCCCAGTTGTATGCTAAACTTCTAATGGCTGCGACAGTGATTGACGTGTGCGAGTCAAAAGTTGGGGGAATGCAGCTCAAGTGGAAAAGCGAATGGGAAATTGTCCGTGATTTTGTCCATGATTTTGAATGCATCACAATCGATTCCTCATCACAAGTTAACTTTAAGGGCAACTCCCGGAGTTTGAGGGAAACTGCGACGCAGTCTAGGAAAAGCCCTGCGAGTCAGACACTAATTGAAAAATGCCCCAGTGTGTGTCGTCTACACACAAAAAAATACGAGCAAAGACCAGGCTAATTAAAATTAAATTATTTTATACAAGTTATCAATTGAAAATTTAAATCTTACTATTTAAATTACATTGAAAACACTGCTGAAAACGAGTTATTTCTGGCTAAAATTGGGGTTTCAAATGGTTACCCTTTTTTATATCCTTTACAGCTGAACTAAACTTAATCAGAGAGATTTTAAAGTTTCAATCTATATTAATATAAATAATATAGTTTGGAAAATATTTATTTATAATTATTACAGCTGATTTTGAATAGTCTTCTCATAATATACAAGTTTTTATTTATTAATTCATAATTGTTTGATCGACGTTTTATAATATTAATTTCTGTGTAGGGACACAGGCCCTTTCAGAGCCTGGGAAATCAGGTTACACGAGTGGAAAGCCCGACGCTTTTCAATTGCGCGATGTTGTCGTCGGAATTGCCTCCTAATTAGTGTTTATTGTTTCTCCCTGCGCCAAAGGTGTGGGCTAATTTTTATTGTCATTACGCGGGCGAGCGAGGGGAGGGTGTGGGGTGTGGGTGTAGGGTGTGGGTGTGGGTGAGCCTGGGTGGGTGGTGCCAAGGGATGCTGTGTGTGTGTAATGCGGAAAATTTAGGGCTCTGGGAATTGACGTCAACGGAAATAAAAAAGGATTCAAAGAGAAGCGGCTATCTAAAACCAATTTTCTAACAATCATTTTTTATAATATGCATAAGTTGATTTCATGGACTATTTAATGCAAATATTATTATTAAATTTCCTAATTACCTCCTTATTATAAGTAAACAAATTCAACTTACCTCGACAGTTGTGGCTGCCACTAACTTTAATTTGTATTTGCGCTTTCCTTGAGCCGCTCTTCAAGTGCCACAAAGTGGTGCTTTAGTTGCCTAACTTTGTTTTTAATGGAGCACCAGCTCCAGACACAATCAAACCAAGCCGAGTGTCCTTGAAGGGAGAGCAGCAATTGAAGCGTAATTACTTGCTACGGCGCATTTCCTTTTGGCGTCGCTGGCCAACTGCCCGGAACCAGAGCCGAGCCCGAATCCGAACCCGAAAGCGGACCCCCAATACCGGAATCCGGACGACGTAACTTGGCACTGGGTCAGTGGCGCAGCGTGGGACTCGTTGTTGCTGTTGTTGGTGCTGTTCCCGCTGTGATTGGTGCTGCCCCACGTCTGTGACGCTGTCTCTGCGCGTCTGAGCCAAGTAATCAGAATAATTACATGGCCCTAATGGCAAACGAGGCGGTGGAGACGCAGGCAAAAAATGCAAAACACTTGCCTAGCTAAGCACCACGAAAAAAAAGGATATCGGAAATTCTTGGAGGACATTCGGGGCAATAGGAAGTGACATATCCGGCAGTAATATTGCGTATCTGCTAGATACTAGTCAGGATAAGTTGTAGTTTCTATTATGAAGATACTTAATTATTATAGTTCTATAATATTTATTAATTTCATAAATATTTTTGCTGTTTCGGAGAATATGTATTTCAGATTTTTGTAAAATGCAAAAGATTTTCTTAATAGTCCCAAGCACATAATTTTTGTTCGAATTTATTTATTATTTACTAGTAAGCAGATCGTAAAGATATTTGTGAAAAATATTCCATTCCCTTCCTATAAATATTGTCCGTACTTTATGGGCACCGGGTATACCGGGAACGGGGAAAAAAAACAAAATCTAAACAGCCGGCGGCTGAGCGGCAAATGGTGATGCGAACCTGACACGAACAGTGTTGAGAGTCACGCACGAACAGTGATTTGTAACACTCACCTGTTGCTCACTATTAACTAAAATTTTACACCAACAACTTTAATTAATATTAACTATAAATTATATATAATTTGTTAGTACAGATTTTTCCGAATATAGTATGCTCATCTCCACTGGGGGACACCATATGCCGGCAAATTAATAAAACAAACCGACTCACAGCCGCAAGCACAGCAACAACAACGTTTGCCAACAACAAATCTCACACCAATATTGTTTTAGTTTAACCACAAAATGTTATCAATAAATTAAAGCTTGTTTCCAAAAACTGTTGGAGTACCGGTAAATTTACGAGAATAACGGTAGGGCGTCGGAAAATCAAAACAAGTGGAGTAGCATCCAGTCGTTGAATGTTTTGTATGGTTACGGAAATGGTATTTTCCTTGCTCTTGTTTTTCTTTTTATACTTTGTATATTTTTTTAAATAAACTCTCAAGTTTTTGTTTTCCCACTGATTATTTAATTTCTCCAAAAAAGTGTCTTTACCGGCGTTATTTTCAGATTGTTTACGAAATTCGCGCAACCTGTTTGTAACAGCCGCACGCACGAGTTTTATTTTAATGGTTGCATCCGCAATAGCCGCCAACTTCAAATGTATCTTGCACCCCGTATTTATAGGTTTTCACAAGGCCGAGATACAGATACGGATACAGATACTCTCAATTCTTTCCCAAAACTCTATTACTCTCTAGGATTTCATGTCCATAACTCTGTTGCTCTCCTGTTACTCTGTGCGAGAGCTTTAACATGAGTCCACAATCCACATTTCACAAAAGTTTAAGGGCTGTTTCGTTAAACCCATACAGATACAGTTTTGGCTTTTTCCGTTCGACTAGGAGGCGTTCCGGTTTTGCAGAAAACCTTCAGTAAGAAGGCTTCGTTATAAGTAATCAGTTTAAAAGTATAAGTAAAGTTTAAAAATAGATACGTTAGCTAGTAATTTTACTTGTTCATTGAAAGCATGGCTCTATTCGCATTCTCAGCGAATGATTAAATTGAAGTTATTTTCTTTCATTTTTTATTGGGCAATTTCCAAACTCCTTTCTATGGCCCAGACGAAATCTTACAAAAATGTTTTTTAAATATGAGCGCCAAGAACCGATTGTTTCCCGGGCGAGCAGATTTTCAGATACTGACAATCGATATATCGGCAAACGCTTTATCTAGCGGGGAAATAGCTAAATTGGCAACGCGGCTGGCCACACCGAGTTCCTGGCTTGCAACAATTTTTCGTGAAATTTACAATTAACAAATTGCAAAAAGGAGCTCAGATCCATCTCCAGAGCGTCATGGCTGCCCGGAAACCGTCGGAAGAGTGCAATGCCCACAAGGTGTGCTAAATAGCAAGGGAGCAACGCCAAGTGAAGTGGACTGAAAATCGAGTGTGTGTTTGTGTGTGTGTGGAAAAAGTGCGCGTGTGGGAAGAAGAAAAACGCTGAAAAGCAGCGGCACGCTGTAAACAATTTTGCGAGTCCCAAAGATTATGAATATTGGACCCACTAGCTGCTAGCAAAATGACGGAAGCCTTCGACGAGGAACTGTTCGAGACGCGCCTGGAGGCGCTGAAGGACACGCAGGAGGGCATACAGCAGATGTCCAACTGGTGCCTGCAGCACCGCTCCAACCACAAGAAGATCATCCAATGCTGGCTGAATGTCTTCAAAAAGGGTGAGTCCTGGACTTGGTCTTTCTGGTGCCCCAGGCTAATGGCTCTCTCGTTCCGGCAGTTCGCGTGGACCACCGCCTGGTGCTGTTCTATCTGGCCAACGATGTCATCCAGTACAGCAAGCGCAAGCGCTACGAGTTCGTCGAGTGCTGGGCCACAGCGCTCCAGAGAGCCACCACCATGGTGCGGTAAGTACAGCAATGGGAGGCTTCAGGCGCATATCGAGTTGCAAATGTGATATTGCATTGCATCTTGTTCTCTGAGACCTATAATTCCCTAGTGTATGATAAACATATATAATATAAATTAATTTGATTGATATGTATATTCTTCCATTCCCCGTAGCGACGAACGCGTCAAGGACAAAATCCTGCGCATCTTCAAGATCTGGGAGCAGCGCGAGATCTACAACGAGGAGTACTTGAGCGATCTGAGCGGCCTGCTCAACATAGCGCCGCCCAAAAAATCCCAGGTCGATGTCAGTGACGAGTTCCAGAACGCCACACTGATTGCACAGATGCGGGAGTGTGTCGAACTCGCCGAGTCCACGGACAAAAGCATGAAGAAGCTACCCAAGCCGCCTACCTTCGAAATCGAGGTGATCAAGCAGCAGCTCAAGGACAAGAGCCACTCGGGAGACATTGAGAAGGAGGTGGAACGGTGCGTGGCCTTCATCAATGCTTACAACAAGAACCTGCAGAACGAGATTAAGAGCCGAAAGGCGGTCCTGGTCAGCCTGGAAGCTGCCAAAAAGTTTTACGAACACCAGGGCAAGGAGGTCAAAGTTGTGGCCAGTGTAAGTAGATTAATATTTTAGTGTTGGCTAGATTTCTTATACTTTTACATTGATAGGCCTACAAAAGCTTTGGTACGCGCATTAAGATTGTAAAGCGAAAGCTAGACGAGACCATACCCACTCTGGCCAGTCCCATACCCTCGCCGGACATCAATGCACCCTCCCCGGAGCGAGATGCCGACCTTCAGCTGCCCGAGGAGAATAACACGCCGCTGGGCATGGTAATTGAAGAGACATTCTAAGAGACATTCTCTTTAACAATAATCTTCTTTCCTCTCTCAGAGCCTCTTTGGCGGCGGCTTGAATGGCTTCTCCAGCTACCTGGACGGTGGCAAGCTGCCCTTTGACATCAATGACTTTAAGCGGGACTCGAAGGATCGGGGTAGCGCCATAGAAGTGATCGGTTCGCGGTCGGACGACGAAGGCTATGTGCCGAGTGCCAATTTCTACAAGCCCGAGCCCATCTCCAGCTCCAACAGTAGCGCCATACCGGGTCTTGGTGGTGGCGGAGGATCCTCTGAATATACCCCCAATCCTTCCCTCTTCAGCTCTAGTGGCAGCCAAGAGCAATATGTTCCGCCGCTGCCATCGCATCTCTACGGCGGCAGTGGAAGTGTCGGCGGAGGCAGCGGCGGCCCGGATGCTCAGTACACGCCGGCGCCGATGCCACCGCCACCGTTGCCCCCATCTACGGGCCCCGCGGATGATTTCAACAGCACCTGGAACATGAGCATGTCGTGGACGCCGCTAGACTCAAGCTTGAATAGCAGCGGAGCTAGCTCCTCGTCGTATCCAGCGAATTCATCCACGCCTCACTCGCCGCCGCATTTTGAGAGAAAGGGCAGTGCCGCATCCGCGCCTATTGAGTACAATGAGCATCTGCCCGTGGGGCTGGGCACAGAGGATGTAGACCATCGGACTCTACAGCTGCCGCCGGCCTTTGATTTTGGGTCGGCCAAGTTGGGTCTGAGCAAGGACAAGTCCCGGCAGCTGGCGGATATTGATCACCGGAACCTGATATCCCTCACAGGATCGCCAGGCGGAGCAGAAAAGGTAAGGATTACATATGTTAATTGGGAAAAGTTTATACCGGTTTTGTGTTTTTATTTGAATCGTTTTGCTCTTCTTGCAGGACTTTACTGGCGGCGATGTGGACTATCGGATTGTCCCCAATCCAAATGACGAGGGCAGCCGCATGGCTCGGCCTGGCAATGGAAGCTATGCCAAGGGCAAGACCAGTTCGCCGCTTAAATCAAATGCCAGTACGGAGTTTTCAGATTTCTAGACTTTCTGTAACCAATACTTAATATATTTCCTCTCTAAGCAGGCTCCTCGTCCGAATCAGATCGAGTTGATGGCGCTGCCCGCTACGATCCTGCTGATATGGTCATCGACATGGACATGTCCGACGACGACATCGACGAGTCGCTGAGAGGTAATAGCCACTTTACAGTCCGAGTTACCTTAAAGCCATAATAATTTTCCAATTTAGATCCAAAGGATAATCAAGCGGAGGCTAATGCTGACGCCAATGGAGCGACAACGCCTTCGCGTCCTGTTTTGCTGGAGACGCCGCAGGACTTTCTTAATCCCTGGGAGACGACTGGCAATAATAGCTTCTTGCAGGACGATGAGGATACCGAGCAGCAACAGCAGCATCACCAGCAGGAGCTCCACCTTCAAGAGCAGGAGCACCATCATCAGGACCATCACCTTCAGGAGCAAGATCATCATTCGCATCTGCATCAGCAGCAGCCCTGGAATCAAATGCCTCCCATGCATATGGCTGGTGGAGCTCCTCCCCCGCCCAGACCTCCCTTTGGCTCGCCCTTCTCACCGTTCCAACGCTTCCCGGGTCCACCAATGATGAACAACAGTCCAGACGGGATGCCGCCGCGCGGCGGTGGGCGTGGTGGCCGGGGCCGAGGCTGGGGTGGGCCGGGACCATTTAGGCCGCCATTTCAACGGATGCCGGGACCAGGATTTGATGGCGGGCCACGACCCTTCTTCCCCCGCGGAGGAGGTCCGATGAGAGGACGGGGGCCCAGGCGTGGTAAAGCGTGGATGATGTAATTACGTATTCTAAAACAAGGAGAGGAAAGCCCTACTCGGTTTTAGTTTTTAGTCTTCGGATTATCTCAGCTCTGATTTAAACATTTAAGAAAGAAAGTTAAAGTTGATTGTCTGGACAACACACTCTCACACATTACACTTGTAGGCTTCTCTTTTTTGTGGACGGGACGTTGGCCGCTATTGGACTTTTATTTATTTTCTCTGCAAATTTTAGAACAACTTTTACTAAATCTTTTATACTTTAAGCTTAGTAAACTGCAATATATACATCAAATATTTCTAGCCAAAAAGTTAAATAAAATTAATCCCTGAGCTGCAACGTTGCGTTATTTAATTGCGCTAAAAAAAATATATTTCGCATTTAGGGACTACACTCTTTTTTATCTCCCATAGCGTCAACGTCCTGCCAAGACCTCACTTCACATCCTTTCTGTTTAAGTTTAGAGTGTTGCCTTAGCTATCTGTAAACGCTAACAAATCGATTCGATAAAGTCGCCATTGCTTCTAGTTCTTAGTTTTTACCTACTAAGTATTGTAAATAATTAGAAACTAAGTCTAAAATAGAATTTCTGGACGCTCTTCACACCCCAACGCAAATATACGGATAAATATATTCAAATTTACTTACAAACCCAATTCAACTATTTTTGGTGATGAAAGTCAGCCAAGAACGTACCAACGTTTAAAGAAATGCAATAAAGTTTGATTTCGTTTAGATACAAATATTTACTGGTAACTTGTAGGCACATTTTACTGACAATTCACCGGATTTTGGCAACCCTAACTTT
>JAEIIM010026812.1:0-17514 GCA_018874515.1 Drosophila greeni | reverse complement strand
GGTTTGTTTAATGTTAAAATATTTGCAAACTATAAATAAAAGAATATAATAGTATTGAAAATCACATTATATACTGAAAGTGATATGTAAATGTTGTTTGTTTTGGGTTTTATTGAAGTGAACCCAAGGGAAGAGTTCATATATTTGATTTGGAAACTTGTGGCATGAGTAACCGAGTCGAATCACTTTCGTAATTGGCAGCACTTCTGCCCTGTGATTGTATCTGCATCTGTGGCCGTAGCTGTATCTGTATCTTTATCTGGAAATATGTATCTGTATCTGTGGCTTTGTATCTGTATCTGCAGCTTTTTGTGTACCGCGAATTAGTAAACAAAACAGTTGCTGCTGTTGACATTTTGTTGTTGGTTCTGTGCGAGAATTGCAATTTGCACTACAGTCAGCCACATAATCAGCGAGGAGAGGAGCAAAGTTTAGAGCCTGCCTTTTGCCCCTCTCCCTTTTTTCTTTCAATCTTTCTTCTTCCTTTTAAATATTGTTCTTTCTTTTAATCTTTCTTCTTTCTTTCAGTCTTTCTTCTTTTTTTAATTTTTCTTCTTTCTTTAAATATTTCTTCTTTCTTTCCATCTTTCTTCTTTCTTCTATCTTAATTTCTTGCTTTTTTAGCAATTCTTCTGTTCTTTTTAAAGAGATTCTTGTACTTACCGAATGAATCGATGAATTTGTCCCATTGTGACTGCCAGAAGTCTCCGGAGGCTCCCCAAAAGCTCTGCAAATGCCTGGCATACAAATAGGAAACCTCTGTGAATTTCTCCTCCATCGTTGGCACTTTCTTCAAGCTTTGTTCTAATTCTTCCCCCCCGCAAATTCTGCAATTCTACACGCTCTCTCTTTCTGTACTGTCTCTACCGCACGGCTGGGCTTCGCAAAAGCAACTGGCCAATTTTTTGATCGCCGAAACGAGCAGAAAAATAAAACCCAGCTCACAAAATAAACAAAAAAAAAACAGAGCTCAAAGCCGAGCTTTACGCTCAAAAAATCACAGCGGGAGAGAGTAAGTGAGAGTGAGAGCGGGAGAGTACGAGTGAGAGCGGGAGAGTGAGAGTACGAGTGAGAGCGTGAGAGTAAGAGAAAGAGCGGGAAGAAGAGAAAGCTTGTCTTCGGGAACCGAAGCTTGGAATACCCTAGCAGATAATATCTTTTAAAAAAATAGGTACTATGGGAAATATTTCTTTAAATTAAATATGTTAATCTAATAATATTTAAAACATTTAAAAAAAATTTGAAACTAATCTAAAATCTAAAGTTTATACTGAAGATTGCAATCTTGTTATCATCTGCTAGGGTATATAAGAGAGAGAGAGAGAGAGAGAGAGAGAGAGGCTAGGTCTAGAGAGATTACCAGGTGAGCACATTGCGGAATAGAATGAAAGCTGCCAGGGCACAGGTGATGATAAAGATGACGCTGTGCAGCGACGATAGCCAGACGTCGGCGGTGCGGGTGTCGTCCCAGTGCTGGAGCGGTGAGCAGGAGGCTTGACCCGATGCCAAATCCTTTCCAGGATGCTGCACAACAAGCAAAATTGCCAACTTAAAGGGGTTCCTCTGCAGGACATTAGGACATCACTTACCTCGTTAAGATTAAGGTAAACCGGTGGCAGGCCCACCTTCTCCTTGTGGCTTCCACCGCCCGACAAGGTGTTGTTTCCAGCAGCAGGTTGCTGCAAGTTTACCGAAACGGGTGAGGGAGCCGAGGGAGAGGACGAGGACGAGGAGGAGGAGGATCCGGCCGAGCCGGAATTATTTGGCGGTCTTCCATGCACCGGATTCGACATCTTTACGGATGTTATTTTGCTTTATTTTCACACTTTCCTTGATTTTTGGTTGAGAGCTTTTCCAAATTGTTGCTCTTTTTTCCTGCTACTTTGGAAATTTTCCGTTTTGTTGTGGCTCTTTATTCTGATTTCTGTGTCCTTGACATTTAACGGCACTTCGATTTTTCTATTTCCCATCAGCTGTCATCCTCGAACGGAGTACTGCGTTCTAGTGTGTGATAAGGCGATTTTTATGGTTGACATCAATCGCATTGGGAAACTATACAGTTTTGTTGTTAACTTTGGACATTTAAAATTTCAGTTGAAATTTAAAATTCTTTTGAATTTTTTGGGTTCTCCGCTTTCCACGAAAGTTCACGCGCACACATGCACACACGAGAAAACGGTATCGGTGAAACGATGAAACTATCGATATGTTTAATTTGATTTTTTACATACATATGTAAAAAAAATCATTTCCCATGTTATTATTTATTTAATGTTATAATAATTACAAATATTTTAATTATTATCAATTAATTATTAAAATAAAATAATTTATTAATACTAAAAAAGAATTTGAACATATTAACAAAAATTCTAATAATTATTTATAAGTTTTAATACGTTATAAAATGTAATGAATTAATTAAATAAAAGCTAACACAAAGGGATACAGTTTTATTTATTATATTTTATGGTATTTAATATATTTTAAAGCATTTTCAACCAATCCTCCCACCCCACCCCCACCTCGCTTCCAACCGATAGCTCGACCCCATTTCGCGCCTATCGATAGTCCGCGGATGGCCACCCCTATGCCATCTCTACATGCAAGTGTATAAACAACACTCGGAACGAAAAAGAGAAGAGAAACACAGAATCACAGGATCCGTCTGTGCTTTGCCCCGTGTAAGTGCCAAAAAGCGACAATCGGCTGCTTCAAGTGTTGTTGTCGCCCCGAAAGCTAGCTGTAAATAATGCCGTTCGTTTGCCGCGCGCCGAAGATCGATTTCTGAGAAGAAAAAAAAACAGGCAACGAAAAAAGAGAGAGAAAAAATCGAAATCGTGTCGCCGAAGCGCGCCAGTCCCGGTGCATAATCTGATGTAGAGATCGGTTTGGGTTTGATTCAATTATTTTCTGTGTGCGTGTGTCCTAATCACAGTGTTATCTCCCCCTTTCCCGCCCAGGAATCGCAGCCATGGAGGAGTCGTCCGCGCCTGCAATGGCTTACTCCGGCCTGCCAGCCGTTGCGTCACGTGGCCGCGGTCGCGGTCGTCCACCGAAGTGGGCCACCGCCTTGCCCCCCTCGCATGCTGTCAAAGCGAATTCACCAGCTGCTGCCGTAGCAGCAGCAGCCACGTCGCCCACGCCGTCCTCGCCGCTGGGCGCGGATGCGGAGGGCAGTCCCAACGAGTGCCGGCGCAGCTCCCGCAAGAAGATCATCAAGTTCGATGTGCGGGACTTGCTCAGCAAGAACCGGAAGGCGCACAAAATCCAGATTGAGGCGCGCATCGACTCGAACCCCAATAGCAGCAATCCCGTCGGCATCGTCGGCTCCACGTCTTCGCCTGGCTCGACTGCCTCCGCCGCCAGCGGCAACAGCACCAACAGCAACCGTCTGTTCTCCATGTTCGAGAGCAGCCACCAGAGCCTGCCGCCGCCACCACCGCCACCGCACGCCTTGGAGATCTTTGCCAAGCCAAGACCCACACAAAGCCTGATCGTGGCCCAGGTTACGAGCGAGCCCAGCGCCAGCACTGTCCAGACGGTGGCCGCCCTGCCAGTGGTGGCTGTCAGGAAGCGCGGTCGACCCCGGAAAAGTGCACCGCCGGAAACTGCAGTGGTAGCAGCTTCTGCAGCTCCTGCTGCTGCTGCTCCTCCTCCTACCGCTCCCAGCTGCTCGGACTCGGACACCAACTCGAATTCCACCAGCACAAGCACCTCCACGGGCAGCGGCAGCGGCAGTGGCGGCGAGGCGACCGCCGGAGCCTTTGCTGGCTTCACCAAGCGCAAGTCCAAGCTGCGCGTCTCCGTTAAGCGCCTAAACTTGTCGCGGCGCCTGGAGTCGTCGGATTCGGGTGACACGCCCCTAAATATCACCGTGGTGGGTGCCTGCACCTCTCCGCCGTCGTCTTCCTCGTCCGTGGGGGATCCCATAGTGCTGCAGGATGAGAACGCCTTGGACGAGAAGCCGGAAAAGCTGCAGCAGCAGCCACTGAAGGAGCTGGCCACCATTCACGTGCCCGGGGATAACTCCGACTCTGACTCGCAGATCATATTTATTGAGATTGAGACATCGGAGACGGGCAAAGAGGACGACCAAGAGCAGGAGCAGGAGCAGGAGCAGGAGCAGGAAGAGCAGCCGGTACAAGACCAGCCAGAGCAAGATCAAGCTCAGGAGCTGCTGCCTCCGAACGAAGCTGAAGAAATCGAAATTGATCTCGACAAGCAGGACTCAATGCCTGCCCCGGAACAAGATCTCGATGAGATAATGGTGGAGGTACTGAGTCAGCCACCCAGTCTCTGGTCAGCCGACGACGAAGACGACGAGGAATCGGAAGCCAGACCAGCTGCGGCTCCTGAAGGTGAACCAGAATCAACGGAATCATCATCGCCAGCTCCGCGTCGCAGCCGCAGATCCGTGCAGCTGCGTGGCGGCAGCCGTCAGGGCAAAACGCTCGAGGAAACCTTTGCCGAGATAGCCGCCGAGAGCAGCAAGCAGATACTGGAATCGGAGGAGTCCCAGGGCCAGGAGGAGGAGCAGCATGTGCTCATAGATCTCATCGAGGACGATAGCCAGAGTGGGCAGGAGGTAGAGGAGGTGGCTGCGACTAAAGAAGATGACCTTAAAAAGGAAGAACTTTCTCTGGAGGCAGCGGAAATCAAGTCGGAATTGGAAAAGGTTACAGCTGAGACGGAGATGGAGAAGGAATTGATTTCAAGCTCGAAAGAGGAGGCTATTGTTGAGTCCAAAGTGGAAACTGAAGCCACTACAACTGAGCCAGAACCTAAGGAAGAGCCTGAGCCAGAGCCTGAGCCTGAGCCTGAGCCTAAGCCTACGGATCAGCCTCAAACGGAAGTAGTTGAAGACTTGACCAAATCCCAGCCAGAAATTATAACTCCAGAGCCAAAGCAAACAGAGGAGGAGTCCAAGAAGCCTGTGGAGTCTGTGAAGGCTGTGGAGCCTGTGAAGCCTGTGAAGCTTGTAGAGCCTGTAGAGCCTGAGGAGCCTGTGCAGCTTGTAGAATCTGTAAAGCTTGTAGAGCCTGAGGAGGTCTTAGAGCCTGAAAAGCCGGTAATGTCTGAGGAGCCCGTAAAGCCTGAGGAGACTGTAGAGCCTAAGGAGCCAGTAAAGCCTGAAGAGATTGTAAAGCCTGAGGAGCCCGTAAAGCCTGAGAAACCTGTAGAGCCTGTGCAGCTAGTAAAGCCTGAAAACCCCGTAAAACCTAAAGAAGAAGCTCCTCCTTCGCAGCAAACTGAAGCCACCAAAGTCGAAGACTTGCCACCGACAAACACAAACCCAGAGGAGTCAACACAGCCAGCACAGCAGCCACAGGAAGCCAAACCTACTCAGCACTTTGTCGCCGAGACTACAAAACAAACAGAGCCCGAAGTGGAGCCGACGGCTCAGATGTCAAACGATGAATCTGACACCCAAGCTCCGACTGAGCAGCCCGGAAAGGGTGATCAGCCTGAACTAACTACATTCGGCAAGCAGCAAGACTCCATAACAGAAGCAGAAGCAGCAGCAGCAGCAGTTCCCGAGGAAATAAACATACCCAGAAGGGAGGAGGAGTCATCGTCATCATCGTCGGTGTCGTCGTCGTCATCATCATCTTCATCGTCAACGTCGGTGTCGTCTTCTTCGGTGTCGTCATCGTCGACATCTTCAGCTTCCTCGACGTCTTCAGCATCGTCATCTTCCTCGTCGTCGTCGTCGTCGTCGTCATCGTCGGCAGCATCAGAAGTAAACATAAAAAAGTCCAAAAAGGAATTCCCGACCAAGAAACCAACTGGAAGTGGAACTGGACCCGTAAGGAGGCCAACAATGACGCCCGATCGCAGAGAACCAAAGAAAAGTTTGCCGGAAAAGAAAAAGGAAAAAATATCAGAGAAGAGTTCACCCCCAAGAGAGCTAACCACCAAGAAAGGCAAGACAATGGATTCGGAATCAGAGAAGACAGGGAAACCAGCAAAGCCCACAAGTGGAGCCAAAAGAGACACAGCAGAGCGTGAGAAATCCTCGCCAGAAAGTGTTCATTCACACAAGAAGCGGGAACAGCGACGATCCCCCTCACAAAGAGAAAAGGAATCGAGTAAGTCGCCCAACTCTAGCTCCCAAAGAGAAGCTACACCCACAGAGCCAACGAAATCCGAGTCTCCCAAGAACGAATCAGGCGGAAAGAAGCCACCTAACGATAGCTCCAAAACCAAAGACAAGTACTTCGTCGAGTGCGATGCCATGTTCAAGGCCATGGACAAGGCCTCCGCGCAGATGCGACTCGAGGAGAAGACCAAGAAGAAGATCAAGAAAGTGCCGCCGCCCAAGGTGGAGTCCCCAGTGCTGGCCTCCTCCGCCTCCACCTCGCCCGCTGTGCCACCAAAGAAGTCCCTCGTACGCAAGACAGTCAGCTGCAGCCGCAGGAACACCGTCTACGAGGACTCACCCAAGCTGGAGAGGAGCAGCTCCCCTGGTTCCGACTCCACCACAACCCCCATCCGAGTGTCCACGCCCGTGGGCAAGGCCAAGCGAGCCAAGGGCAGGCCCAGGCTGAACTCCAGACGCAGCACAATTTGCGAGGAAGCTCGTGTCCGCGAGAAGGCCACAAATTCACCCGGAGGTTCCGTTTCCTCCTCGGATTCCTCGTCGAAACGGAATCCCCTGAAGCGCAGGGGCTCCCCCGAGATCAAGCACAAGGGCGCCTCGCCCAACCCCTCGAAGTTCCAAGAGCTGCGTCGAAACACCATTTGCGAGGAGCGCCAGGCGGAGGCCAGCCCAGCGATACCCCTCGCCAAGCGTCGCTTCTCGCTGCATCCCAAGGCCTCGGCGGATCTGCTGCCGGACATCAACAAGTCCGCTGCCAAGAAGCGGGCGGCCAGGAAGAGCGTTGTCAAGGTGTCCCTGAGCCGCCAGGATTCCCAGGACTCCAGCTCCAGTGCCTCGCAGGGACGAACTAGCAGCAGCACCAAGAAGAAACTTCTCAAGTCGGCGGAGCATCTCCTCGAAACCGAAGAGTCCTCGGAGTCCAACTCTTCGGGCAGCAAGACGCAGCGCAGCAGTGGTCTAGCCTCGCCGGAACTAGAGGCTCCCGATGCCTTGAAGGACATAGCCAAGTTCATAGAGGATGGCGTGAATCTTCTCAAGCGCGACTACAAGCTGGCTGATGAGGAGCCGCAGCCGGAGAAGGGCAGGCAGACAGAAGAGGAGGAGCAGGTCAAACGGGAGGAAGAGGATGAGTTCTCGCAGCGTGTGGCCAATATGGAGACTCCAGACACAACGCTCTCGCCCTCGCCCACTCAGTCCAACTCCGAGGAGACCTCCTCCTCCAACAATGGCGGTGCTGTGCGTCGCTCGCACCGCATCAAGCAGAAGCCGCAGGGACCCAAGGCCAGCCAGGGCAGGGGAGTGACCAGCATGGCCCTGGCACCCATCAGCATGGACGAACAACTGGCCGAGCTGGCCAACATTGAGGCCATAAACGAGCAGTTTTTGCGCAGCGAGGGACTCAACACGTTCCAGGCTTTGAGGGAGAACTACTACCGATGCGCCAGACAGGTGAGTGAGGGGATAAAGAGTGAGCTTCTGTCTGTAATAACTCCTCCTTTCCTACCCCCAGGTGAGCCAGGAGAATGCCGAGATGCAGTGCGACTGCTTCCTCACCGGCGACGAGGAGGCGCAGGGACATTTGTGCTGCGGCGCCGGCTGCATCAACCGCATGCTCATGATCGAGTGCGGCCCCCTGTGCACCAATGGCGACCGGTGCACCAACAAACGCTTCCAGCAGCACAAGTGCTGGCCCTGCCGCGTCTTTCGCACCGAGAAGAAGGGCTGCGGCATCACCGCCGAGCTGCAGATACCTCCCGGTGAATTTATCATGGAATACGTTGGCGAGGTCATCGACAGCGAGGAGTTTGAGCGTCGGCAGCATCTCTACTCGAAGGATCGCAAGCGTCACTACTACTTCATGGCTTTGCGCGGCGAGGCCATCATAGATGCCACCTCCAAGGGCAACATTTCGCGGTTCATCAATCACAGTTGCGATCCGAATGCGGAGACGCAGAAGTGGACCGTCAACGGGGAGCTGCGCATCGGTTTCTTCAGCGTAAAGCCCATCCAGCCCGGCGAGGAGATAACCTTTGACTATCAGTACCAGCGGTATGGCAAGGACGCCCAGCGCTGCTACTGCGAGGCCACCAACTGCCGCGGCTGGATTGGCGGAGAGCCCGACTCCGACGAGGGCGAGCAGCTGGACGAGAGCAGCGACAGCGATGCCGAGCTGGAGGAGGAGTTGGAACTGGAGTCAGAGGCGGCCGATCAGGATGCTGGCGAGTCTCGCAAGGTAGCCAAAGCCAAGATCCCGTCCAAGGTCAAGGCTGGTAAGCTGCCATCGGCCACTGCCAACAGGAAGCGCAAGGAGCAGCAGCACGTCAAGCCCAAGGATCGCGAGTACAAGGCCGGCCGCTGGCTGAAGGCCAGTTCCACGCCTGGTGGCGGCTCCGGGTCGGGGGAGAAGGCCTCGCGGAAGCCCAAGGTCAGCAAGTTTCATGCCATGCTTGAGGATCCCGATGTCCTGGAGGAGCTCTCAGCGCTCAGCCGCAGCGGGCTGAAGAACCAGCCGAACACGCTCCGCTTCTCGCGCTGCATGGTGCGCGCCAAGCTGCTGCAGACGCGCCTCCAGCTCCTGGTGGTGCTCACGCGCGGCGAGCTGCCCTGCCGTCGCCTGTTCTTGGACTATCATGGCTTGAGACTGCTGCACTCGTGGATCAGCGAAAACGGCAACGATAGCCAGCTGCGGGAGGCTCTGCTCGATGCGCTCGAGTCGCTGCCCATACCCAATCGCACCATGCTGAACGACAGTCGCGTTTACCAGAGTGTCCAGCAGTGGAGCAGTAGCCTGGAGCCGCCTTCAGGGGCAGCAGGAGCTGTAGCAGAGGTGGACCCCGCACAGTCTGCACTGCACAAGCGCACGGTGGCCTTGCTACAGAAATGGCAGGCGCTGCCCGAGATCTTCCGCATTCCCAAGCGAGAGCGCATCGAACAGATGAAGGAGCACGAACGGGAGGCTGATCGCCAGCAGAAGCATGCCCTGCATGCCAGCACCGCGCTGGAGGATCAGCGGGAGCAGCGCGAGAGCACCAGCGATCGGTACAGGCAGGATCGCTTCCGTCGGGACACGACAAGCAGCCGGATCAGCAAGCCCATACGCATGATGGGCAACAACACCATCTGCACGATCACCACGCAGGCGAAGGGCAGCAATGGATCCGTTGACCCGGGCGCGGGAGCCGGCACCAGTGGCATGGTTAGGAACGATAATCGTCGACGGTCTGACGCTATTGGGGGACCCACCACAGAGTCTAGACGCACGCTTTCCAAGGAGTTGCGAAGGAGTCTGTTTGAGCGCAAGGTAAGCTTAGAGAGATGCAGGGTTTCCCTTACTGAACTGACACTTTTTGACCCTTCTAGGTCGCCCTGGACGAGGCGGAGAAGCGCGTTTGCAGCGAGGACTGGCGCGAGCACGAGCTGCGCTGCGAGTTCTTTGGCCTCGACCTGAAGACCGACACCAAGCAGCTGCCCTTCTACCTGAACACCGAAACCGGCGAGTGGTTCAATAGCGAGGATATGCCCGTGCCCACGCCCCAGCGTACGGAGCAGCAGGCGCAGGCTATGGTCTCGCCGGAGGAGCCAGAGGAAGGACCGGCCGCTGTCCAGGCTGCGGAGTACAAACTGCCTCCGGGAGTGGGTCCATTGCCGTCCGCCTGGAACTGGCGTGTAACGCCCGATGGCGACATCTACTACTATCATCTCCGCGAGCGCATTTCGCAGTGGGAGCCGCCGAGTGCCGAGCAGCGCCTTCAGACCCTTCTCGATGATGATGCTGCGCAGCAGCCGCTGGCTGAGCTGCAGAACGATCCCGAGCTGCTCGCCAGCGAACTGATTCAGGTGGACACCGACTATGTGGGCTCGCTCAGCGCCAAGTCACTGGCCCAGTACATCGAGGCCAAGGTGCGGGAGCGCCGAGAGCTGCGACGCAATCGCTTGGTCTCCGTCCGCGTGATCAGTCCGAGGCGGGACGAGGATCGCCTGTACAACCAGCTGGAGTCGCGCAAGTACAAGGAGAACAAGGAGAAGATCCGACGCCGCAAGGAGATCTATCGCCGACGCAAGCCAGACGGCACTGTGGCTGCTCCCACGCCACCGACGGGTCAGGATGGGTCCTCCAGCAACTGTTTGCCCATTCAGGGTTATCTTTACTCCTCCGACGAAGATGCCACGGACATAACGGCTGCCGTGGCAGGCGGGGAACCGCTCCCCGTCACTGGCCTGGTGGCAAGGGCCACAAAAGTCGATGAATTGGATGCTCTGAACATGGAACCAAGCACCAGCCAGGCTGCTTTGGCGGCTCTGGCCAGTGGCTCATCGCTGGTGGGCAGCAAGCGCAAGCTGCCAATGCCGCCCCATGTGCCGGAGGTGAAGAAGCAGCGCTCGGAGAGTCGTCCCAAGAAGGTCAAGGGGTATGTAAACTGCGGTTTAAGTTTTATTATATATATTTATGATATATTCATTGGAATCAATGCTCCACTTACAGCACTGTGCCTTCCGCCAAGCTACGCGAGGCCCAGGAGAAGTTCCGCTTTGATGTCAGCGGCCTGGTGGCCGAGCTACTGCGTCCGTATCGCAAGGAGAGCTGCAAAGTGGGACGTATATGCAGCGATGAGGACTACAAGTTCTTGATTAAGCGGGTGAGAAAATATTATAAACTCTGATTTATCGAATTTTATCGATACGTAAATACGTAAATATATCGATAAAATCGATAACATATTTTTAAATATATTTTATGCTATGTTATGTTCCCCTTTCCAGCTAAGCCAACACATCACTGCCAAGGAGATGCGTTACTGCGACGAGTCCGGACACACCCTGTCCTGCACGGAGTCTGTGAGGCACAAATCGTACGACTTTATCCACCAGTACATGCGCAAGAAGGGTCGCATCTATCGGAAGCCAGCGGATCCAACACCAATTTAAGTCTGCACCCATTCCTCAAGAAATTGCTTAAGAAATGAGACCCACTTCCAAGTCCCCCCTGACGGAATGATACAATTTGCATGTAGCATGCACAATTCTAGACCCAAAACTAGGACATAAGCGTAGCTTGGACCTACCCCTCGAGGCGGGGTAGAGCATCGAACTAATTTCAGTTGGAAAACATTACAAGAAGTTACTAGTTAAGTGGATGCAAATTACTAACACTTAGGTTTACATTTTCAGTTCCAAACATGTACATACATAACATATTCGTAAGCGCAAAACACTACCATTTAAGTTCAATTTATCAATTAATTTGCTAATAAATAGAAGCTAGAACAACAAACATGGGTTTATGGGAAAAAATAATGCTTTATTCAGCGACTTGAATAAGTTAGAGAAGGACCAGCGCAAAGTACAAGGGTTTTGGGTCTAAGGTTGAGTAGTGAACGGAGACGTTCTACTGCTGGCTAGCGGCAGCAGGAGCCTCGCCAGGTGCCGTGCGATTGGCCTCCTCTGGCTTCATGGCGGGGAACAGAAGGACCTCCTGGAACAGACATAGAAAAGTGTTAAGAAAACTTTCCAAAACAAACCTCCTCCTAAAACAACTTACCTTAATATTGTTCGAGTCGGTCAAGAACATGGCCAGTCTGTCAATGCCCATGCCAAAGCCACCAGTGGGCGGCAGTCCATACTCCAACGCGGTGCAGAAGTTCTCATCCACTAGCTGGGCCTCATCATCGCCGGCCGCCTTGTCGTTGGCCTGCTGCTCAAAGCGTTCGCGCTGCACCACGGGATCGTTCAGCTCGGTGTACGCATTGCAGATCTCCTTCTTGGCCACAAAGAGCTCGAAACGTTCCGTCAAACCCGGCGAGCTGCGATGGTACTTGGCCAGCGGCGACATAATCTGCGGGTGCTCGCAAATGAACGTGGGATTCACGCAGAACTCCTCGATGAATTCCCCCACCAGCTTGTCCAGCAGCCGGGCGGTGGTGCGTGGAGCTGGGCACTCGACCTGATGCTTGGCGCACAGTTGCGACAGAAACTGGTTCGTCTCCGCCGTATTGAAGGTATCCGCCGATGGGAACTTCACCTGCAGCTTCTCCTCCAGCGTTTTGATCATGGAGACGCGCTTAAAGGGCGGCGTAAAGTCCAGCTCCTGTTCGGGTCCCTCGGGACCCTCGGGATGGTACGTGATCTTGTATGAGCCACGGATGGCCTTAACCATGCCAGAGACCAGCTGCTCGGTGATGTCCATGACGTCGGCATAGTCCGCATAGGCCATGTAGAACTCACATGTGGTGAACTCTGGGTTGTGGGTGAGGTCGATGCCCTCGTTACGGAACTGACGACCGATTTCGTAGACGCGATCCAGGCCGCCCACCACCAGCATCTTGTGGTAGAGCTCCGGGGCGATGCGCATGAACAGGTCCATCTTGAGTTCGTTGTGATGCGTTACGAAGGGCTTGGCTGTGGCGCCGCCGGCGATCATGTTCATCATGGGCGTTTCGATCTCCAGGAAGCCCAGGCGGTCCAGGAACTGGCGCACGTACGAGATGATCTACGGAATTGAGAAGAATATAATTATGTGCTTTCTATTACTGCTCCTTAACCCACCTTAGCGCGAATCTGGAAGTTCTCGCGCACTTTGTTGTTCAGAATCAAGTCCAGATAGCGCTGGCGGTAGCGCGTCTCCTTGTCCTTGAGCCCAAAGTGCAGATGCGGCAGCATGTGCAGGCACGGCGAGAGCAGCTGGATCTCTGTGGGCATCACGGACAGTTCGCCCTTCTTGGTCTTGCCGGGATGACCGGTGACGCCGATGATGTCGCCGCGACGCAGCTTGGCCGTGTCCGTCTCGAACTCAGCCTCGGACTTGTACGACTTGGCGCTGGCCATCACCTGGACCTTTACGCCCTCGCCGCGCAGATCGTAGAAGATGAGCTTGGCCCCAGACTCACGGATGGCATGGACACGGCCAGCCACGCTGAGTGTGACATCCTCCAGCGTTTCGCCGTCCTTCAACTGGGCCTCGTATTTGGCAATGAAATCCTCCAGCGATGTGCTCACATGGAACTTGTGTGGATACGGATGGGTGCTGGGTGAACGCTTCAGCTCCTGGACGGCGGCGGAGCGCAGCTTAAAGTACTCATTCGGTGAGATCTCCTCCTCCTCGACGGCGGCGCTGCTCTTCTTCTTTTGTGCCCCATCGGCTGGAGCGGCGGCTGCCCGAGTGGCCTCCTTTTCGGCCTTTTCCTTGGCCTTCTGCTCGGCCTTCAGGCGGCGCTTGAGCTCACTGGAAAGGGGAGAGAAATGTGCAGGTTAATAATGAGGAATACAAGAAGACTGTCGAGGGTAACAGGGGGTTACAGAGAGGAGACGTGGGCTTCCCTGACTCCCTCTATATCCCCGCTATCTGTTACGACAGCCCAGCAAGATGAGTAACCCACAGTTTGGTCCGTTTGCTGGGTGCCAAATGCAGGCTGCTCACGTGGAAGGCAACGCTCTGCCCGCCACCGGCTGCCATGGCCCGTCGCGGTCGCCAGGCCTGCAGCAGAGTTCGCAGGGCGCAGCGGGCAAGCATTTTATAGTCTTCTCTTTGTTATTTTTAATCTCAAAATATTTCATCAGCTCTGCCACAACTGGAACGTTTATTGCCGCACTGGCGCTGCTTCGCCCTAACCTCACACAACAACACTGCGCTGCTGCGTTGGCCCCCGGATTGGACTCTTTCCGGGGATCCTACGACCTGGCACTTACTTCTTGGACAGTTCTCCACTTGCAGCGGCCATGCTGTTGGGATTTCGGTGCTCACTGGTTTGGTCCGGGGGTTCAGAAGCCGCGGAAACGAATCTAAAATACGAAAGAGCGGAGTGCGCCACACGAAAGTTCGATTGCAACGGAGCCGGGCGATTAGTGTGGCCAGGTTGGCTAGGTTCTAGCCAGAAGTAGCTGTTAATGGAGCTTTTAGTGCAATGGTTATATTTTATATGATAGTTTTATGTTAATATATTTTATATACCTCAAAATATTATTTAAATTAAATTATAAATTAATATTACGCTTTAAGTTTAGTGTTTTAAGCTTTTGTTTGTCCTAAGTTTTGGCTTTTATCTAATTGTGTAAATATACCTTTACAAAGCTATCGCTAGCTGTCATCGATAGTTAGTCAGCTGTCTTCTATCGATTGTGCGCTCGCTGTCCATCGATAACAGAGCCGCTATATTGCACGTGCGCTCGTTTTTTAAAGAAATAAACAATATTATTAAGGCTAAATTTAAGCAAAGATGGCCGAGTTCATAGCTGAAATGCAGGAGCGCCTGCTGCCGGAATACGAGCAGATGAAGAACTACAATGTATTCACGGCGGAACAGGTCAGGTGAGTGCAAGCGCCACATGCCTTTAGCCGGTGCCACCGATCAGCCTAAACATCCAACCTTTCCTTCCAGGGATATCGTGAGCCGACGGGAACGCCTGTTCCTGAAGATCACCAAGAGCCACCTGAGCATCAGCGACTATCTGGAGTTCATACTGTACGAGAAGGACATGCACCAGACCATCACCGAGAAGGAGAAGATGATGCACGTGAAGCTGACGGGCCTGAAGGCCTCGCTGGCCACCCGAATCATGCGCCTGTACCGCGAGGTCCTGGCAAAATTCCCGCACGACCGCCGGCTGTGGAACAATTGGATCAAGTTCAGCAAAAAGGTCAATCCCGTGGAGGTGGCGGGCATATACGAAAAGATGCTGCTGGTAAAATTTAAAATATTTAAGGGATGTAAGTTATTGTTGTTACTTATCTTTCAGTACCACGGCGATGTGCCGGACTTCTGGGTGGACGCCGCCTGTTGGCTGTACGAGTTCAATCGCCTCAACTTCGAGCGGGTGAAGGATATCCTGCTGCGCGGCCTGCAACGGCATCCCGATTCCGAGGTGCTCAACAAGTGCTTCTTCGACATCATGCTCAAGGAGGCCTCGCTGGCCAGCAACGAACGCACTTTGGCGGAGAACACACTGTCCGAGCAGGACATTAAGCTGGAGCGCGTGGAGGCGGTGTACCGGAACAGCATGACCAATATCACGCACCTCGATTACTTTGTGAAGCTCCTGGAGAGCTGCGAGGATCATGCCGAGCTGACACACAAACTGCAGCGACTGATCATCGACGACATGCAGGAGAAGTTCCCCCGGGAGCCGGGTCTCTGGGATTTGCTGGCCCAGCGTGAGCTGCGTGGCTATCACCTGGGCGACCTGGCGGAGAACGAAGAGCCAGAGGCAGATGGTGAGGCTAATGGTGATGATGGCCAGCCCGCCAGCAAGAAATCTCGGCCCCAGATCAATGCCCGCTCCCTTAAGAGACGCATTCAGTTGTGTGTTACCGTGTACAAGTCGGCGGTGGAGGAGGTGCAAACAAAAGAGATGTGGAGCATGTATTTGGATGCTATGTTGGCGCTAAACAGTGATACCTCAACCGAGCGTGTCCTCAAGCAACAGAGCCTGGCGGATGCCCTCGAAGCGGGCCATCACTCCAAGATGATGGGCGTGAAGCACTATGCCGTGCTGCGAAAGATGCTGGGCACTGCGCCCGGCGGCTTGGAGACGGCGATCACCATACTCAGCGAGGCGTTGAAACGCGACGAGTCCTCCGTGGAGATGCATGAACTCCTGCTGGCCACGCACATACAAAACGACAGTGAGCCGCAGATCTACGAGCTCTTCAATAAGATCCAAAAGAGTGTGCGAAGCGAGGCGGCCTTGCCGCTGTGGCGCAGCGTCATCCTGTATTATCGCACCCGTCAGGATGCACTGGGTGCCCAGCGACTGGATGAGATCTATGCCCTGGCCTGCAAGTCACCGTGCCCGGAGTTTGGAGAGCTGCGCTCCGATTATCTCGGCTATCTGTGGCAGGAGCGATCCGTGGAGGCGGCGCGCAAGGAATACTCCAAGCTGGCCATCCAGCCGCCCATGTCTCTGGCCCTGCACCGCAAAATGATCCAGCTGGAGAGCAGTCTGGCCGTTCGTGTAGGTTTTATATACATTTTTAATCTCTTGGTTGCCTTGCTTACTCACTTTTGTTGTTGTTTCCTTACAGGATCAGGCGAGTCTCAAGTGCTGGCGCATGTGCTATGAGTTCATGGCCGCCTATTTTGGCAAGACAGAACCGCGCGTCTGGGTGGAGTATCTGGCCTTTGAGCGGGATCACGGCGAGACGAAGAACATTGCGTTGCTCACGCAGCGAGCTCTGACCTCACTCCAGCCTCAGTATGTGCCCGCCTTTGAGGCGGAGCGGGCGCTGGCCTATGTGGGTGCCTCGATAGCTGGCTCCTAGTCTCTATTTCTTTATTTTGTGTAAGATCCTTTAGGTAGCTCCTAAGCCCGACTCTCTCCTGCCTATGGTCTTGGGAGAGACTTGCATAAGCCTGCTTTTTTCTTTTTTTTGTTTAATGCTATAACGTGTTTTGTAAACAATTTCTTAGAAAATATATATAAATATTTTTTACCCCTTAAAATATTTTTATTACGTTTTCGGAAGATCAACTTTTTAACATTTTCAAATTTCTGTTAGTTTTGAACATACAAATCGATATTTAAATCGATTATCAAAAATGTTTAACCAGCTCTTTTTATACTCCTGCAGCGTATTAAAATTCGAGTCAGAAGTTGGCAACGAATTCCGATCCTTATATTTTATATATTATATATTCTTGATCCTTATATTCTATATATTATGTATTCTTGATCAGCATCATAAGCCAGCTAGCCATTCGCCAGCACTCCTTAAGCACTCAGCTTAAAGCCCCGTTACTTGGCAAGCGGAGAGAGAGAGAGAGAGAGCGCGAGAGAGCAGCTTTTGAGTGTAATTTTCACATAATTGTTAACACTCAGACGGAACGGATGCAAAAACACGTGCCTCCTTGCAGGCGATCGCCGCGGCCGTGAAAAATCAAATTTAAAGGAGATTTCCCTACGCGAGTGCGGAAAAACTGGTGACCAACAGTGCGCGAAGTTGTTGAGCCCCGGCCGTGACGTTAAGAACGTGTGTAAGTGCCGGGACAAAGCCTAGAAAATACAAAAACGGCAGCCGGGATGCTGCCGTGCTGTTTGTTTTGTTGTTGTTGTTTCTAAACCAAAGCGAAGTAAAGTTCGTTTAAGTTGGCTTGTGTATTTTGTTGTTTTTTTTTTCATGTGCAAGTGCAACAACAAATAGGAAGGTTTTTTTTCCTTTTTTTTGTGTGCGTTTTCGTATTTTAATTCGCCGTTAGGATCTGCAACGACAACACGTGTGAGTGTGAGTGAGACCGCACTATTCACTGTTTTGATTTTCTGGGCTTTCGCGCGCTCCGCTCTTGTGACGTAGAAAGCTCTGTTGCTGGTTCCTTTTCTCAGAGCGAGACAGCCGCTTAAAGAGTATGATCCACGCTTTGCGGGTGTCATTTTGCATAATTTTAGGCGCTGTCGGTAAAGAATCGAATCTCAAGGGATTTCTC